>CAVNYN010264599.1:0-24525 GCA_963692815.1 Nyctanthes arbor-tristis | reverse complement strand
CAACCAGCCGATCAAAGGACCCCCCCCCCCCCCCCAAAAAAAAAAAAAAAAAAAAAAAAAAAAGAAAAGAAAAGAAAAGAAAAAAAAAGAAGAAGAAGTCTTGGTCAAATAAATAAGCTTAATCTTCAGGAGCAGACCATTGAATTTCAGAAGGCTTTTTACCGTTTAGATGTAAATTTTGATAATTATGTTTTCTACAACATCTTGAAGTAATATCCAAACCAATCTTAATTTAGCAAATGGCACATTATTAACTTACAAATTGGAGGGAAAATATCAATAAATCTGTGCTTGTATCTCTTTCTCGTTAAATATTTAAACCTGTTTCAGTTTTTTTCTTTTAATTTCCTTTTTTATTGTTATTGTCTTTTTTCCTTGTGTCTCTTTTCATTGAACATTTAATTGTAAAATATATATGTCGTAGGGAGTAATTTATAATTAACTTTAATATTTATAAGTTTATATCTAACTTGTTATATATATATATATATATATATATATATACACCCCCATAAATTCAATTTGTGATCTGGTGATTGCAATTGAACCAAAGAAAAATTAAAAAATATCAGTCTTGATCAGTTCTATGTTTTCTCACCTCCACAACTAGAGCATATTAGTGTTGTTTGATTGTTCTCTGGTGCAGGTTAATACTAGCTAGTAGATATGGCAGAATCGCCAATAAATAAATAAATGATATTTATAAAAATCCCTTAGATTGAATCAGAAGTGTATACCTATAGCTGGTTTGTTAGAAATAGCTTCTAGAATGGTAATAATACGTTCAAAAATGGTGATTGACAAAGACATTCAAAATCAACCCAAAATATCCAAAGTTATTTTGCAAAATACCTCAACTAGCCAGAAAGGAATTCTTCCAGATGGTCAAATTTGTCCTCACAGACCGTGAATGAATTAACTAAATATGTAGAATTGTCACTTTCGGTGGTTGGTCGCATGATCTGGACATTGGTTCACATGGTGCTTTTTTTTGAAAGGGACATTAATAAGTATATATATCAAATAAAAATATTAATAAGTATATATATCAACTTTTAAGAGTTGCGATATTTGAAACTAGTTGTCTAAATATTTTAGACAATATAAAACTGGACAATAAAAAATTAAACAATTAGTTGAATTATTAAGTGATTTCATGTTAATATATATAATTCCAATTAATCGATCAATGAATGGGGATCGTCATTACAAAATAATACTTTTCTTGTTGTTCTGAATTGGAGGCAAACTGTAATTAAAAATTTAAACAATATACTATTATAGAATTGCGCATAAAAATTGAAAATACGCGTCGGTTTTTGAGAAAAACGACGCGTAAACAATACACGGTGGCAAAATTGAAATAAAGGCAACTATCATAGGCGTCAGTCGTTAGCTAAGAACCGACGCCCTTAGTCACTTAGTACGAGGGACGTCGGTTGCCAGGTAACAATCAACACCTATTAACAACATAGGCGTCGGTCCCAATAAGTGACCAAAGCCCCTTAATACATTAGGCGTTGGTCCAGTAAGGGACTGATGACCTTTCCTTTTATATTAACTCCCTTGGTTCATGAAACCCTATTTAGTTTCTGCTAAAAATCTGTATTTGAGCTCCAATCTTGCCAAAACCTCTTTCAGTCGTTAAAACCCATTTCAAGATTAAAGCGAGGCTCGTTTTCAGCCTTGAGTCACGTTGAGAAATTACAAACCGATACTTTGACCCCAAGATCCCTCGATCTCCACCCAAGCAATCCGGCGAGCGGCAGCAGCGGCAGTGGTAAGGTGGCTGGCGAAGTTTATTCGGTCTGACATATTGGTAATATTTGTTTGGTATTAATTTCATTGCCACTTAACTCTTGGTAGTTGAAGGTGACGGCGGTGGCGGTGGATGGCGGACGACGGCTGCGACGCGAACAGCTGTGTTGGTGCATTGCATTTTTTTCTTCCACATTTTCAAAGAATTTTCAAGGTATAATTTTTTCTCCATTTTTTTGGTTAGTTTGGAATGAGATTATTGGTTTTTATGTGTGATGAGACATTTATTTTGGATTGGTTTAATTATGATTTCTAAGGTTTTTGTGAAATTTGGTAAAGATGTGTATACATGTATACATCGTTAAATATATTTGTTGTTATATATGATTTTTTGTTAATTTGTCAAATTATGATTTTTTGTTAAATATATTTGTTGTTATATATGATTTCTTGTTAATTTGTGAAATTATGATTTTTTGTTAAATATATTTTTTGTTATATATGATTTTTTGTTAATTTGTTAAATTATGATGTTTTGTTAGATATATTTTTTATTATACATTGTTATATACGTGTATAAGTATATAATTTTGTTAAATATATATGTATACATTGTAACGAGAAAATTGGCTTTATTGTGTGAAGAAATATTTATTTTAGATTTAAAAATTATGATTTTTAGGGGTTTTGTTAAATTTGGTAAAGATGGGTATACGTGTATACATTGTTTAGTAGTGTTTTATATATAAATTGATATTATTACTTCGAACTAAAATGATAATGGGAACACATAAGTAATTAGTAAGTGTTAAAATTTAAATAAAGGAAATGAATTAAATTTATGACGTCAATAAAGTAACATAGAAAGATTGTGCCATGACATGTAATACTTTAAGGAGGGTAAATACTAATATAATAGTTCTCTGATTAAATTTCAATATTGTAAATGTGCCGAGAAGTTTTGGTAGACAAATTAAAATTAAATAATGTAGCTATTCTGTGATTAAATTTGTGACGTAAATAAATATGTATAATTAGCAAATATTGATGAACAAATAAATTTTTATAATAATGAAATAATGAAAAGCAATTTGATTAAGTGTGTGATGATAATAAATATGTAATTAACAAGTATTGTTGATCAGATAAATTAACAAAATCAAATAACATGTCAATGTAGTCTATAAGTACAAAAAAATTACCCGCTTTTAATATCTTGACATAGGTCGTGAGGTATATTTGGATCGGAGTTAGATGTATGGAAGACGTACCAGACTAGAATATTTGGAAGGGGTTGAAGAATTTATAAAATTTGCCAAGGATAATAGAAAAAGAAAAGGAGAATAACTGATAGTATGTCTCTGCCGCGATTGTAAGAATCTGTAAAAGTATCGTAGGAGAAAATACGATGGCATACTGAGGAGAGGAAAGAAGATGGAAAACTCAGACACCTAGTCGATTCTCCTCAGTGGAGGAATATAAACAGAATGTTTCCCAAATTCGGTTGCGAAGATAGGAATCTTGGTCTTGGACTATGTACAGATGGAATGAACCCCCATGGTAATATGAGTAGTCAACATAGCACTTGGCCAGTTCTTTTAGTGTGTTACAATCTTCCTCTTTGGTTGCGTATGAAGCAGAAGTACAAATGTTATCGTTGTTGATTTCGGGGCATAAAGAGTCGGGACATGACATAGATTTGTACCTCATGTCACTCATTGATGATTGAAGTTGTTGTGGAATGAAGGCGTGTCGGTGTTTGATTCACATAGCCGATCACATTTAACGCTAGGTGCAATGATTTTTGGTATTGTAAATAACTTTCCAGCATATGGTAACTTGTCAAGTTATTCTACTAAAGAAGCCAAAGCGTGCCCCGTTTGTGAAGATACGACGGTTGATCTTTGGTTGACTAACTGCAAGAAAAATGTGTCCATGAGTTATCAGATTTTCTTCTGTTTGACCACTCGTATCGAAAGAAGAAAAAGGCTTTTAATGGGAGAACCGAGACTCAAGTCGCCCGCTTGCCGTGAACAAGAAAAGAGGTTTATGAGAGGGTAAAAAATGTTAATGTTGTGTATGGTAAAAAATGTTAATGCTGTCATTTGACCACACTCTAGTACCGTTGGCAGAATATCGCATGGAAACCGTCTGGCCCTGGAGATTTATGTCTGCCCATATTGAAAACCACACAACAAACCTCTTCTGCCTTGAAAGACTGGTCCAAGATTGATCGGCTGCCTTCATCCAGCCTGGCACCTTCATCCTCAACCGCAACATTAAACTCATGCATATCCAGCTGTTAGGAGCTAAATAATTCAGCAAAGAAACCACTAACGATCTCCCCTATCTCTTCCAGCTCCTCCAGCAGATCGGAAGAGCATCCGTTAAGCCTAGGATAATATTTCTAGACTTCCTCCCCACTGCCTTTCTGTGGAGAAAGGATTTACTCCGATCCCCTATTCGCTTCCAATCTATTCTAGCCCGTTGCGCCCAATACATTTCTTCTTTTTCAAGTAAACTCTCTAGCTCCACCTTTAGCCCTTTTATTATTTCCACTTCTTGATCACTTTGTTGTCTACTATAAGCCGCATCAAGCTGTCTACGTATAACCCGAATCCGTCGCAACACTGACCCACCCCGCTACTAGTTCCATGATATTAATTTATCCCCACAACCCTTTAGCCTTTTCCTAATCCCTCCTTCAACTGCCTTCTGCCACGCCACCACAACAACCCCTCCATAGCCTTTGTCCCCAATCCAAAATGGTTCGAATTGGAAAGGCCTCCTCCTAGTTCCACTCCTTCGTTCTACATAAGCAAGCTCAAGAGTCAAGACTTGATGATCTGAGACATAATAATCAAGATGAAACAGACAACTAGATGGGAATAGGGTCATCCACTGCCTATTTGCCAACCCCCTATCCAATCGAACGGCATGAAATTATGTCCAATCGAGCCATTTGTCCAAGTGTAGTCCGGACCCCAATATCCCAAATTAATCAGCTCACATCTCCTGACCACCTCTTTGAATCCCTCCATTGCCCCCACGCCTCCTCAACGAGCCACCTACCCTCTCATTGTCAGCCAAAATCTCATTAAAATCCCCCATTATCACTGTAGGAAGAGTCTGTCCCTGGCAAACCCGATGAATCAAGGTCTAAGAATGTTTTCTAATAGCTTACACTGGCTCTCCATAGAGCCCAATGAACCGCCAAATAAGATCATTTGCCGTGGTTACGTCGGCCTCAATATGCTTAGTCGAGTATCCACGGACCTCCACTTTGCACTGGTCATTCCACAATAAAAACATCCTCTCACTCCTTCCCACCGAATCCACATGAAAGTTATTCCCATAACCAAAAGTACGCCTCAAGGTCTCCACCCGATAACCATAAACCTTAGTCTCCATAACGAAGACTAAGTTAGGGGTTTTCTCTCGAAGCACACTCCGGAGTTTTGATGCATGAGTTCCCCCAAGTCCCCGTGCATTCCAACTACGTAGACTCATGGTGTCCGACGGAGCTGCTATTCCATCATGTCACGATTGAAAATAGAGCAAAAGCAAGAACAGAAGAAAGCCACAAAATAATCAAACAAAACCCTCTAGATTAAAGGGACATACCAAACTCTCCAACTAGAGAGAGATCCTTCAAAGGAATCGGCAATATTGCATGGGTTAATTTGAATATATAATTTACTAATGATTGAATGACAGAACGAAATTGGATCAAAATGGAAATGAACGTTTAATTTTTGAAGAAAATTACTTGAGGTTTATTAGTTGACTAAAGGAGAAAAATTATTTGTTAAGTATTATTAAAAATCATTTTCTTTTTATGATTATATCATATTTATATCTTTGATTTATTAATTTTTTTTCCAATTAAAACTTTGCAATATGAGCTTTAGGTCAATGCCTTCACAAAATTTTAATTCAAAAATTGCTTAGGGGCCTCAAAAAACTAGGAATGGCCTTGCAAACCTCCCTAGACAAATTATTGTAGCTCTTAATTATATAAAGGAGAAATTAGGCCAGCCACATTTTGATGTAGAGTGATGCTGTGATGCTACATGTGAAGATAAGTGTACAAATAGATTTATAGATAAGAACTAAAATTATAATATTATCTATGTATTCTTTCTTTCTTTCTTTTATTGTAAACGTCGGGTGAAATTATAATTTCACACCCTTACTATAAATACATTTGTACATTTTTTGTACAAGTAGATTAATCCATTAATACATAATCAATTGACAAATAAGCTAACTCATTAGTTAAGAAAATTACAACGAAAGGTATATTCACCCCAGAAAAAAAAAAAGCCAAAGGTTTTTTCTTATTTTTTCCCTCTTTTTGGAAAATAATAGCGTACTAATAATTTGTTTGTATTAAAAAAAATTAGCTTATTTGTAATTCCAGATATAGCTTTCTAATTTTATTTCAAAAAACAATTTAGGATTAAAAAGTCATATATAAAAACTATAAAATCACATTTAACTAAAAACTCACCCGTGGAAATTAAAAAGTTACATTTGTATATATTACTATTAAATATAAAAGTCACATATAAAATAGGTAAATCACCTATTTAGAAATTAAAAAATTACATTTCTGTTATAGGAAGGCGAGGTATCGGGTTTGAACCATACCTACCTTTTCCCAAATTTCCCTCCACTCCCTTATATCCACACTGGTTAATTCTCGAATTTCATTTTCTTGTTTTCACGTTCTTTCGGTAAGAGGTTGTTTAACCCTAGCTTTCAATTCTCAATTCCCCTTCATTTTCTTGTTTTCACGTTCTTCCGATAAGAGGTTGTTTAACCCTAACTTTCAATTCTCAATTCCCCTTTATACTTGTCGAAAAAATCTCCCACAAACCCTCCAAGTCGTGTTCTAGTCGTCGCACTGTTCCTCCTTGTCAAAATATGAGTAATTTCTTGTATATACTCATTCATTTATCATGCTCAATATATACATCACATAAGGAATTACAAGAAGGGAAAATAATCAATCCTATAATCAGTCTATGAAGGGCAATAATTAATACACAGAATATTTTGTATACAAATACAAAGAAAGTTTCCGTAAATATTCTTCTTCATTCCATAGAGGAAATATTGTAACTTGATTCTGATTCGTCTATCATGATCATCTGGGTCCTAGAATCTAAAATATAGATTCTAGATGATTTTAGAGCACGATATAGATTCTAGATTCCGCCAGCTCCTTACCAACCTGGGGCATAATCTGAAAGTAGAAAAAAATTTCTATAGCCCGAGTGGATTGAACTCCTGACCAGTTTAGCAAAACAAAATTCTGGATTTCTAATACAGGTACAGGCTACACAGCCTAGTGTGTCGCTAGGTGACTGCCCAACCAAAATTTTGCACCAAAGTTTTTAAAGTTGCATTGTGATATTTTTTGGCCTTGCACCCTTATTTCCATTCCAAGGTACAACTTACACTACAAGAAAATGTACGATTGGCAACGGAAATTTCTGATGCTAAATAGGTCAATTTCTAGCTAATGGACTGTTAGTAACGGAAACGTTCAGATGCTAAATTCATTTCTAATTCCATGGTGGCTAATTTAGCCACATATTTAGTTTTCTATTACCAAATTAGTAACAGAGAAAGTCATTACTAAATAGCAACAGTCCTACTTGCGTTGCTAAACTTGGCCTAATTAATAACATGTTAGGCCGTTACTAAATTACCAACGGATAAAAGCGTTACTAATTAGCAGCAAACTTTTATTGCTAGTTCCATTACTAATCGTGGACTAGAATAAGAAAATAATTCCCCCCATTGCTCCTGTGAGGATTTGAGCTCAAGTCTTGGTAGTTGGCAAGTAAAGTCTCAACAGCCAGGCTACTATATATCTTTATTA
The DNA here is from genome assembly GCA_963692815.1 of Nyctanthes arbor-tristis. NCBI lineage: Eukaryota > Viridiplantae > Streptophyta > Magnoliopsida > Lamiales > Oleaceae > Nyctanthes > Nyctanthes arbor-tristis. Next base: position 16,874 of record CAVNYN010264599.1, on the reverse strand, counting down.
ATATGTTGCCCTATAATTTATATGAAGTATGTTCTCGTAATTTTCCTCAACTATATTCGTTACGAAATTGTTAGTAATCCATTACTGATGGTAATAAATTGTTTTCCTTATTATTTAGTAATAGATTGGTAATAAAAAACTAGCAACAGAAGTGATTTCGTTATTAATTCCATAGCTATATGCGTTTCGTTACTAATACGTTATTATTCTGCTGCTAATAATAACAAATTTTTTCCATTACTATTCAGTAACGGATTGGTAACGAAGAAGTAACAACAAAACGATTCCGTTACTAATTCCGTGGCTATTTGCGCTCCGTTACTATTCTATTTTTATTTGAAGAATCCCTTTCTCCTTGGTGTAGTAAGAAAGAGTAGTGTCATTTAGCACCACGGTGCTTGGCACCATATTAAGGTGGTACTAAATGATAAATTGAATTAAGTGAATCATTTATTTATTCATTTAATTTCACTTATCATTTAATGACACATTGGATGCCACCTAGACTGGTGCCAAGCACCACTGGTGCTACATAGTATTATTCAGTAAGAAATAGAATATTGTTTCTTGGACCAGTACTAGGACAAAGTACATGCGAATATTGTGATGTTTTCCACGAGCAATCTAAACATGTTTTAGTTACGTAATGGTGCAATGATGCCGGTATCCATTTCTTCAATTGACCAACTTGCATATATTTTCACTAAAGCTAATCCTCTTTGCAGAGCTCGGGATTTTAGATAGTTTAAGGCAAATATATAATTCCATTTTTTTTTTCTGGGCTATCAGTGGTAAAATTATAAGGTTTGCCTCAGTATATATTATGTTGGTGACATTGTGTGGATAGGGAATAATGGTCAAGTAATCCAGCGGTTTATTTAGAAACTCAAAAAGAAATTTGCACTGAGAGACATAGGTTAGTTTTGGGGGGTGCGGACGCACTTGCACAAATTCAAACAACACTCGCGTAGCCTCATGTGTTGTGCGTGTGAAAATCTCGATACCAGCAATTAAAATTAATTAATAATGAACATAGATGGATTTATTGATATATAAACAAATTAAAGCTGGAAAAACGTGGTTAATCAACTACAGAAGCGAGCTCCTGAGTAAATGAATTGAGAAATTAACTTTTTGAGTTGTTGAGCTTCAAAAAAAATGTCTAATTCTGCACATATATATAAAACATATCGTGAATTAACAGGGAAATACAAGATAAATTTGATGTCCCTTCTATAGAACTAGCTTTGAGCTAGTAAGACTTGAATTTTCCTTGTCACTTTGCACATGATGTCTCCTCCCCATTTTCACTGATAAACCTCAAAAAAGAAAGAAAGATTCACATGAGTGTGCATGTGAGTGTGAGTGTGTGTGGTTTAATTACTGTTTTACTATCTTATAATATAAGGTGATGTGATGTGCAAAAAAATATATTCTTGCCACTTTTATGTGAAAACGATTTGTAAAAGTTTTTTTTGCATATGTAACATGATTTCCAAAAGTCTGGAGGCGTTGCTTTTGAATTTTGATCCTCATATATTTTTGCATTGTGTATTTATTAGAGTATCTCTAATTCAAATGAGTGGTCTTGCATTAACGTGGAGGAGAGAGATAGACACATAAAATGTGAAATTGATCACCCGTCAGATACACACGTGGCGGGTGATAATTAAATAATTCACGTGTGAGTTGTCCCACATATAAATTATCTAATTATCACCCGTTAAGTAGGCGTCTGGCAGGATAATCCCACCAGTCATCTTACGGAGATTAAAACTCATATGTACAGATTCCAATATTTTCTATCTTCTTTCTCATTTTCCTTACTTTTTCCTCTCTTTATTTTCCATTTTTTTCTCCATGAGTTCTTTGACAGTGCCTAAGTGTCAAAAGTGTCAAGAAAATTGTGAAGAAAATATAAAAAATAAAGAAAGACAAAGGTAAGAAAGAAGGCTCTCAAAACAAAAAGGGTAAAAAAGAAGAAAAGGAAGGGAGAGAAAATTGAAATGTGTACAATTTATGTGTCTATACCTCTCCTCCACCTTACTACAAGACTAGATATTTATATTAGAGATGTTCTTATGTTCATCTATCTCTCTCTTACAAGGAAAGTAAATACTCCTATACCAGAATAAACTACACAATGATGGAAAGAATACTACCAACAAATAAGGAAAGAATATCATAACAGTAACGTAGATGACTAAGTCACAACACCTGTCTTGCAACATGTATCAATCCGTACACATGAAGACCCAATAGTATCAACTTTGTCATGCGATAATAATAATATATCAGAAGTTTCTTTAACAAGATATTGGTCAACAATCTCAAGATATATTAAGTGGCTCCGCATCCATTTATTTTGACGTTGTGTATATCAGTCTTACAAATCACAACTGTTTGAACATCTTGAGAATGGTACTACATTTCTACAATTATACATGTTAAGCCACTCCCGGAAGTGCTTAAAAATTTGTGTTCTTGTTCTTGTAGAGAATACAAGTCATTGAATAACAACCAACAAAGGAGGATCGCTTTTGTTGATGTCTCTCTCTTACAAAATCCCTCTGCTAAATAGGGGGAAAAGGGTTCTTAGAGACCCTACTGATGTATAAATTGCATCTTGCTTAAACGGATATATAATTCAAATAGACCTCACGATTAAACATTTTAACTGTCACTATACAGCCCCATCAAAAAGTTGCAGGTGGGATTGCTATGGTGTGAAAAAGAACCGCAAATAGGAAAACACGTAACACTAAAGCATCAATGTGTACCAACTTATGCAGCACCAGGCGCACCCTCAGACTTGTCTGTTTCCGTTGGCTCTGCAGCAACTGATGGGACTTCATTTCCAGATACAATAGTCTCACTTGCACCTGAGTTTTGGTTGTTTGGGTTTTCTGCATTGTGAGATTGTGAATCACCTCCTTAAGAGGAAGCAGGGGACGATGGTTCAGGAGTGGATTGCTTTCGGTCTGCAAAAGCATATCAAGTTTCAGTAGTTGGGACTCAGGACTTGATTTTAAACTTGAACATAAATAGAACCCCACAGCCCAACTCACTCAATTACATTAGTGATCTGCAACATATTTGCCAGTAGCAACTACATTTATTTGGCAACCAAGTATAATTGAGTAAGTTTCATTTATTCATACGTGGCGTACCAACAATTTGACACTTCATTTTGATGCAATGTAATGGGCCTGTCATACAATAACAAGTGAAACGGAATTAATTTTAATTGGTTGCCAACTGGGGAACCTAGCTTAATCAATGTGATCAAACTTGGGATCATTTGACATTGCTGCTTCTCTGCAGCTGTTAATGCAATGAACAAGTTGATTGATCACAGCTCCTCTCTCCATACGCTCCTCGTATCGCTCCTCAACGGGATCACCTTGCTAGAGAGTAAGATACCAAGTTGGTATCACTTTTAAACAAAATAAAACAACGCACTGAATAATGGCTACCTTCTTGAGCTCCTCTAGCTTTGCCATATCAACACCTTTTGTTTCATCCTCACCGTCCTCATATAACCATTCCTCCACCTCCTGGTGTCTAGCGATGAAATGCCTTCTCTCTCTCTCTCTCTCTCTCTCTCTCTCTCTCTGACTCTCTGAATCCATCACAAACTCATGATATTTGTCATTTAGCCATAAAAAAAAAAAATGTCATTATCCAGTTACTTGAAGAATCATAAAACCATTCTCTAGCCCAGTACAGTTTCAACAGCATTTTTCTTATCTTTTGTTTCTTCCATAACACGACCTTGCAAAACCATCTCAAGTTCCTTATCCACAGCTTTCTGCACGTCCAAAGCAGTCGTTCCTCCATAGAGCAGCTCTGATACAGGGACACTTGTTTTCTTAACCTTTTTCTTTGGAGCCTCAGCCAACAGATATAAACATAAATTCTACAAAGAGATAAAATTCTGCCAAAAAAATAAAGATTCCCCAACACAATGTTTTTCTCAACAGACAAGGATAAGAACAAATAATATAATATCAAAGTATCAGCAGTAAAGCCCATTAAAAACTCCCTTCTCCCATTTTCAAAAAAAAAAAAAAAACTCTTTTCTCCCTCTCTCACAAGCGGCACAAGAAAAGAGATCAAACTCTCCAAAAAAAATCTTACACCAAAAGCACCTTTAACAAAGAAGGAAAAATTAATAAATTATAGATATATACTACGATATTCCACGTTAGCCCCAAAACCTTAACCCACAATTAGAACCACTTTGACTGAACGAAACTTCAATTTATCTTCCCATATATTCCCAAAATCGGCAAAAGGATAAAGAACAACTTTCTTGATTTACACTAACCTTGGCATCTGTTTCCATCGAACTAGGCTTATCTCCCGATTCAGGGACACCATTTTCAGCCCCAGGGATATCAGTAGAACCTTTAGCGTCTTGCATGTTGACATCAGTTTCAGTGGTGCTTGGGGGAGGAGGATCTACGGCAGCCTCAACTGTTTCCATCTTGGTCGGTTCTTATGCCGACTAGTAATGTATCATACATTATGAATTTTTACTAATAGGATTGGTTTTGTATTAATAATGTATGAAACAATAGAAGTTTACGAATTTTAAAAAATCAATTACTTTAACAAAATTAGTGTAGACTGTAGAGTAATTAAAATTTTGAAAGAGTACATCTCTAAACTTGCTAAATCTTTCTTCAACTCACTCAAGTGTTGCAAAGAATATTTATGATGGTACAGTTTTGCCCCCAAAAACAGAAACTAACAACAGTTTAACCCGGGCAAAAAATTCACTCTTTCAAGTATACAGCTTCAATTTCCCAGCAAAAAAGTTGCCTGACCATATTGCTATTACTTCTGATAGGCAACCATCTGGTCTGCTCCAGAAGTTTTCAGATGCAACCCCATGAATATGTTGCAACACCGTTCATCTTGTGCCAAAAAAGTTCATCCATGGAAATCAAAGCTTTGAACTGCAGCACCAGAGATGATTTTAGCCATTCTTGAAACCGACTTTTTACCGATCTCCAAACATGCCTTGGTGAGATCCAACAACATCGGGTTGTACTCCTGGTTCTCCAAGTCTCAGAATGCATCAAGTTGTACACTCTGCTGGACATAATATTGGTAAGGCACTGTTTTGCTGTGCCTGAAGATAGTGAATGTGAGGACTGCCAATGGTGTCAAAGTTCAAGGTGAGGTGGTGGGTAATCATATCACCTAATTGCTTCCACCTTTCAACCAACAATGATTTACCTATCCATATTGGAAAACTGGTCCGCATGCAATTGGGCATGAAGGGATATGTCCATTGTCCAGAACCTCAACGGGGTGATGAACAGTAAGCAATCCCAATACAACTGGAAAATGATCAATTTAAACTGTTTAAATAAGTAAAGGCACCAACACACATTAACAAAGCAGAAATGGCATATAATTAGCGTGTGTTCAGATTCCTTAAATGACCAATAGAAATGGCATTGAACTTTTCTATGACCAGATGCACTTTCAGCCCGATCTGATATTAGACACAACTAACCAGTAACTAATGAGAACAAGAAGGCTGTCAAGACACAACCAAACATATAACAAAGTTCAAATCGTACCACATCTTGTTCAAAGTACTCTTTCAGCAGGATCCTCATCAATTTTACTAATTGCCTCAAGAATTGAAGAGTACGTAATAAGATCATACTGAAAACCATTTGAACTCATCTCTTTCATCAACTTTGCTGCCTCCTCAAACATACCAGCACGGCTGAGACAACCAAGAACGGTGTTGTAAGAGACAGCGTGTGGTTTCAACTTGGATGACTTCATTTTGGTAAACATCTCCATCAACCTCTCAGGTCCACCATTTCTGGCCAAGCCATTCAAAATGATATTATATGAGTTAAGGTCAGGAAAGCAACCATTGCCTTCCATTGTTCGAAGCAAGGAATAAGCCTCATCTACCATCCCAGACCGCACCATCACTGACATCAATGCATTATAAGCATAAATATCTGGAGTGCAACCAAGACTTTTCATCTCATTAAAAAATCCACAGCCTCATCCAAACATCCACACTTGCAAGATGCTTTATGATCACAACATATACACGTCCACTGGAGGACCCACAATTCTCTTTTAGTTCTTGAAGTAACTCGTGCGCAGTCTTATACTGTTTTGCTCTCCCAAGATTGTTGATCAAACTGCAATAGGCAGCTGGACATGGGGGAAAAACTTTCTCATCCATCTCCTCAAGAAGTTCAATGCTTCCTCAAGTCTATTTTTCTTGCAAACCCCATCTATGAGAATTGAATAAGTAAAAGAGCTAGGACTAATGCCACTGGTTTTCATTCTCTCAAACCATAACATAACCTCAGATACTGGTGCTTTGCCTTCAAAAAGGATTTTAATAATAGTATTGTATGTCACCACATTTGGGATGCAGTTCAGAGATTCCATTTCTTCAAAAAGCTTCATAGCATCAGCCAAACGACCCGCCCTGCCCAAAAGGTTTATGATATTGTTTATGAGCACAAGATCTGCCTTACAACCATCACTTAGCATATTTTGGAATAGAGAGTAAGCTTCTTCAACCCTTCCAGCTCTACCCAATCCTCTTATCAATTTTGTATACGTATACACAGTTGGCATGCATCCATTGTCCTTCATTTCCTGAACTAATCCTACTGCTTCTTCAGCCCTATCCAGTTTGAAATAAATCCCCAGTAAGGTAGTATAGATTTTGGGAGTGGGATGTAAACCATTCTCTTTCATTTCAGCAAGCAGCCAAATTGCAGAATCTTCAAGGCCGAATTTCCCAAATGCTGATATGAGAGCGTGTAAGTAGCTGTGTCGGGAAAACAGTCGCCTTCATTGCAGATTTCATTGCAAAGCTCATGAACTTTCTCAAGATGGCCTTCTTTCATCAGCATGAAAATTATGGAATTGTAAGTGCTTGCAGTCGGTTTGAATTTACGACTTCTAATCTGATAAAAGATCGAGAGTGCTTTATTTACCATCTTTGCCCTACCCAAGATTCTCACAATTTCAGACAACTCATATGGCCCAATGAGGCATGAACTTCTGACCATTTCTTGAATAGTCTTCCACATTTGACTAAACAGGCCTCCTTCTTCTAGGCAATGGATTAGCATAAGGTAGGTGGTAGAGTCATGCTCAAAATTCCTTCTCCCTTCAGCCCACCTAAAAAACTGAATCTTAGCATTGATCTCCATGTCTGCTTTTAGAACTTCACAAACTAATCTATGATCAACTTTCATTTTCAGAACCTCCAATGCCTTTTCTGCATCCGGACCCCACTTAAATATTTTCAGAATCCTTAGGAACCTCTCATCCAGTGTCCTTGCTGAGTTGTTCTTATGCGAAGCCGGTCTCTGGAAAAAAATGTTCTGAATTTGTCAGCTGGAACATCTGAACAATTTCATTATCTGCAATAGAAAACCATAAATCCCACAGTAAAAAAATGAAATGTTTTACAGAAGAAGTATGAATCTAAGAAAATACAAGAGGTTTCATTGTTAATAAAGAGAACCTAACTGCTTGCACCTAAATAATCAGTGTTGTTTACTGGACTGATCAATTTGTTTTCCAATAGAAAAGGAAAGTGCAAAGTAACCATCAAATTCAGGCAAAAAAAAAAAAAAACTTCACATGTCAGCTTAATTCTTTCATATAAATAAGACAATGTCGATATATCTCTCCTTGAGATGATTAATCTAGCTGACATTTTGCTTTTTAAGTTTAAAATCATAATATTTCTGTTCTATACAAGACTCATGGAAAATCTTCAATCCTTTGATCGAGAGGTCATTCTATTCCTTGAACGATATCAACACTGCAGAAAATCAAAGCAAAATAATTTCCGGTACCAATTTATCCCATACGTAATTTTCTGAAGTTTATTAAGTCAGTGAGACTTGAAATAAAATAATATGCAAGTTTTAAAATTTATTTAAAAAAAAAAAGGAAGAATAAAAAGAACTTTTTATAAAGCAGATTTCACATACCAATAATCAAGAAAAAAATAATAATATTAGGTAAACAGGGGAAAGGAAATGCACAAGAAAACTCTATTAAAGCAGGATGATTGGATAATGATACACGTTTAAAACTTTGGGAGAGGCACTTTATGCACAGAATACAGAGAAATAACATAAGCATAATCCATAAGCATGGACGGGGCCACCTTGGGTCCAGTACAGGCAGTTGCACGCACTGGACTTCGGTTGTGGCACAAGCAAAAGAATTCAAGGTGTAGGAAGACTGAGATAAAGAAATAAAAAAGGAAATCCAATTCCTAGGAGCTAGAATAAGAGTGGTGATGAAGCTGGACTGAAACTTATAATTGGATTAGCACACACCTAGAAACTATGGAAAGAAACCTCAAAAATGGAACAAAGGGCGGAAAGTGAGGAAGAAAGAGATGTAGAAATAGAAATAGCTTCCGAAATGAAGGGGACTAAACAGGAAGAAGAGAGATCCACCGAAGAAGATCCTTCTCCTTCCTTTTTTGGGAAGAAAAGGAGGATCCGAACAAAATCGATGAAACGGAAGAAATCCGAGTGAATGGAAAGGAAAAAGCACTGGATAAATTCCACTTAGAGACAGGCTCTAAAAATAGCGCCGAATACACCAGCCACACCTATCATATGAAATGGGTGCATAAGGATGTTGTGTTCAGCCTGGAATACAATCATGAAGTTGAAAATACCAGAAATTCCTAGAGGCATACCATCAGAAAAACTTCCTTTACCAATTGGGTAGACCAAGAAAACAGTGGTAGCAGCTGCACCAGGAGCTGAATATGCAACAGCAATCCAAGGTCGCATACCCAGACAGAAACTAAGCTCCCGCTCACGACCCATGTAACAAGCTACACCAAGTGAGAAGTGTAGAACAATTAGTTCATAAGGACCACCATTGTATAACCATTCATCAACGGATGCCGCTTCCCAGATTGGGTAAAAGTGCAAACCTATAGCTGCAGAAGTAGGAATAATGGCACCTGAGATAATATTGTTTCCGTAAAGTAGAGATCCAGAAACAGGTTCACAAATACCATCAATATCTACTGGAGGAGCAGCAATGAAGGCAATAATAAATACAGAAGTTGCAGTCAATAAGGTAGGGATCATGAAAACACCAAACCATCCAATATAAAGACGGTTTTCGGTGCTGGTTATCTAGTTACAGAAGCGACCCCATAGGCTTTCGCTTTCGCTTCTATCTAAAATTGCAGTCATTGTAAAACCTTGGTTTATTTAATCATCAGAGACTCCCAAGCACACTAATTTTCTATAATAGAAATCAAAATAGAAAATGGAAGGCTTGTTATTTAACAGTATAACATGACTTTTATGTTCGTGTCAACCAATCCCAATAACTATCTAGATCGATTCTAATTTTTTTGTTAAAAAATGAAGAAGATTACAAAAAGAAAATAAGGATTTCTATACATAGAATTTCGATATGACAGTGGGTTGCCAGGGATTCGAACCCGGAACTAGTCAGATGGAGTAGATAATTCCCTTGTTATGTTAATGTTAGTTAAAGAAGGAAAAAACCCCTCCCCAAGCCGTGCATCAAAATTTGCTTTTCTGGAGTACCTAAGGCAAGCATAACATCATTATGAACATAAAGTCCCAAGGTATGGAATCCCAGAAAGAGGCTGGCCCAACTTAAATGAGATATGATAGCTTCTTTATGGTCATTCTTGCCAATACATTATCTTCATCATTCGTCATTCCTCAATATCTTGTTCATTCGCAACAAAGTATTTTCTTTGTGCGTCGGTAAAAAAAAAAAAAAAACATGCTTTTGGGGGGAGAGATACTATTTCACCAGTCGAGTCACAAGTATCTAACATATTCATGCCTAACTATTTTCCACAAAGTGGTGACGAAACGTGTAACTTGTACAAAATAAATAGAGTAATAGAAAGTATTTGTATGATATCTAGTCGACAAAAATATATCATCGAGGAATTTGAGTGATTCCCCCTTTCTTCGAACTTGGAAAGTATCCATTGATACTATCAAGGAACAGGCGTTCTGAATCAATCAATGAAGTTCATTTTTCACAAAATTACAAAACCATCATCAGAAAAAGTTTTTTGAAACAGCAGAAAAAAATCCACTTTGTTTTGTCATGTAGACAAAAAAAAAAAAGACTCTAATTCTTAAGAACCCAACGGGATTCCCTTCTTTATTTGTCTGATTCGAGGGCTTTCAACAATCAACAAAAGAGAATTTTATGTGGCTTTCTCCTTTTCCTTTGAGAGAAGAAAAACTTTTTCTCTTAGAGAGGTGTTTTCCTCTCTTAGAAAAGCGTTTCTTCGATCCATTTTTGCCCACCGAGCGGATAATTCTTGGCGATGTTGCATTTCCAATTGGGCTTGCTCTTTTTGCTTTAAAAAGCCCTGGAAAGCCTCTGCCTGTGCCATTTTGACTCCTCAATAGAATGGGGATTCGTACCCCTCTTTGCAGAGGGAGTGAAAGATCTCGCAAAAAGCCGGGTGATCAAATTCTACGGTTTCAAGTTGGACTCTAAGGACCAAATCCAGGTCGAGAGGATCAATGAAGAATTGGGGATCCTCTCGACCATAAAAAATGAGTCGATAGAGTTCACAAATTTACTCCATGTTCTGAGAAATATTTACCATCCGAAAAGTGAAAAAAACGGAGTCTTTGTCTAAAGAAATGCGTTGAGAAAGGGCAGATGTATAGAAAAGATAGTGCTTTTTCAACTCTCTCAAAATGGAATCCATTCAGCATCTTTTATTCTATTAAAGCATCGGATTTCTAAATTCTCAAAAGCCCCCTCCCCCCCCCCCCGGGAATTCCTTCTAGAGCCTGTTGGATAATTTTTCTGGATTCTGTCATTTCACTGATTCGTACTAAATAAAGAACTAGTGAATCCCCTCCTTTTTGCCATTGAACCTCCCAATCAAATTCGTCGTAACACTCATAATGATCAACTTTACCAAGGTCCCATTGTATTCCGGAAGCTCGTAGCATCGATCTTGATAAACCCCAATTTAGTGCTTCTTCTCCTCCAATAATGCCTACACCTTCAACTCGTTCTAAAAAAATAGGATTCCGTGTAATAAGCTTTTGGTATTCAGCAAACCCTTTTAAAAAATAATCGCAAAAATCTAGACACTTATCTATAATATATCTTTAGTTCATATATAACTAGTCAATATCTATTATCACATATACATGTCTTTCTTTCCTAACGTAAACCTACCATTCATCTTAGATTCAATCGGTTTCGAGACAAAACATCTAAAAGAGTTCACTTATAGCCATTCAAATACGTATATCTACCCATCCCTTTCCGAATCAATAATTGATTCATTTTTTCATGAATCCAGTTTTTTGTAAATTCTTTTCTCCCCTCCACTTTCTTGCGAATACTAATTTGTTAAGAATTAAGCGGATAGAAGATATAGCGTCATCATTCGCTGGAATCGAAATATCTGCAAGATCGGGGTCACTATTCATATCGATTAAACAAATTGTTGGAATTCCGGAAGTGATACACTCTCGCAGGGCCCTGGAATTAATAAAAATGGGCAATCCTGAGCCAAATCCTGTTTTCCCAAAACAAAGGTTCAGAAAGAAAAAAGGATAGGTGCAGAGACACAATGGAAGCTGTTCTTACATATTTCTATTTTTTCAGAAAAGTCCTCTGAATATTTTGGTTTTGCATTAGATTAAGTTCTTTTTTTTTTTTTTCTTTTGAATATGAATAAAGAAGAGAGGATAGGCTCATTACACTCATAAAAACAAGGATATGAGAATTTACCCTAAGTAATTGAGCGTGAGAGCCAAATGAATCGAAAGATTCATGTTTGGCAATGAAGAACAAAAGAATACGAGATCGGAAGAGCGTCGTGAAACCAATGCAACACAATTGATACGTCGAGGTGAGTTATCCCAAGTCTCCCTACCTCCCTAACCTCAGTTTATTCATATGCTGGAGGCTAGCTCAAAAGGAATAGGGAGATGAAATTTTGTGCGGAAAATCGCGAGGGAAAGGTTAGATTGCAAAAAGTTAAAGATAGATGGTTGCCGGTGCAGTGGTGTTTAGAGTGAGGGCCCAAACTCTTTAAGAGAGAAAAGGGTGCCCTGTGTTAGAACAACTAGTCGAGCCATGTGCGTTGCACGTGTAGTATTCGTAATCTTACATATATAGCCCCAACATATTCCTTCCATAATTAGCAATGAAAAGGAAAAAAAGAAAGACATTGTAGTAAAATTATCTCCAAGTCAACAATTTCCATTGTGTATATGTGGTACAATATTGCTATTCGTGAAACAGAGAAAGGACGTAAATTAGGATTTGCACTTCATATTTTATGTTGTATTTAACACTTAATTACATCATCAAGAATGGATAAATCTGACACCTAGAATTGACCACAAAACAAGTCCATGAACTGTCTTAACTTTGCCTTTTTCTCCTTAAAGATAAGGTCTTTCCACAAGAACAAATCAGTTTTACTGCATAGGAATAGGTTCCCTAGAAGGTTCAGTAGATGCAACATGGAACCCCACATGAAAAAACATACAATAACTACCTAAGACTAGGTCACTTTTTCTACGGAGCCAGATCAAGTTCCGTGTATCCTGACAACAGATTAAAAACAGCCAAGTTATGAAACCAAGCCATGTGGTTTCATGCAGGTGGTTGCTTTTAATTGGTAGTCAATCTCCCTTATAGAGCCCTATAGGGCTCCATAGAAAAAGGAGAGAACAGGATCCTTATAAGGTTCAATAGATGCAACTTTAAAGCCCACATGGCAAAACGTACAATAAGTACCATAATTATATACCTAGCAGAATCATCAGTGACAGAACAAATTTGAAAATAATAATAATAATCATAATGACAATATCATTAAAAATAAAAAAAAAATAACAATAATTAATAAACAAATAGATAACCTTGAAAATATTCGCCACCATTTTTGCATATTTTGCAAGGGACGTACGACTCTGAGTTGCGATTCCATTTTACGCAAACGCAAAAGCAAAAGAGACCACCTTTGGCAAGATACCAACATATTGTAAAGTACTTGTTTAAGGTTACATCTATCAGATCTTGACGATCCTCTTTGATGGATGAACTACTTGTCAGGTTTTCAACAGTACTACATTGTGATATCTCTACAAAAGAGACTCTGAAATGCAAGGCATACTTTGGCAAAAATAATGATTAGTCGTCTTATTTTGTTTCCAATTGTGTCACTGCGAGCATTCACTTCAAACAATGATGACCACTTGCAAATCCAGATTTGCTGATTGACCTTGTGGGCATGTAAATGACAGTAAGTGTTTTTTTCCTTTTTTTTTTTCTTTTTTTTTTTTGGGGGGCGGGGCGCATATTGAGAAAAGAGTAATGCATTATCGAGTTCTCATTAGCATATGGAAGATCTAAAACCACTGCTTTTCCAATTCTTACATTGCCGTAGCCATTCTATATGAGTATCTACAAGTTAAAAATCAAAGCAAACTGCGGTAAAACACCTTTACTTATTTAACAGATCAATTTAAATGAAAAATGAAAATTGAAGAAAATGAATAGCTAACAAGTACATAAACTCTTGATCCTCAAATTATCCCTAAACTCAAGCCTTATTTCAATGGAAGAAGGATGAAGCGAAAGAATTTCTGGCAATAAATCAATTGAAAGAAGGAAGAAGCAAATTCCTATGGTAATCTAAAATTCCCTTTTAGCATTGAGAAAAAATTGCAAATCAAATAAGAAAAGAGATGTATGAGGGTTAAGTAGCGAGAAGAGAGTTGAAACAGGGATGAGGCCTTTGTATACACAATTCAGTAAGCAAAGAAACAAAAAGCTCACCGCACCATTCAATGTTCCAAGAACAATGGCATAAATGTTGGGGTAAACACTGAAAATTCACTCTCTTTTATAATATAGTAAAGTAACAACGGAGCCAAAAATTCCGCAAAATTAGTCAAAAATCTATAGCATCATCAAGAAATAAAACACCGAGCCTGAATTGCAATGAAGCGCAGATCATCATAAAACACCAAAATGCATGTATTAAGATTAAAAAGAAGAATTGGAAAAATAATAAACAGCCCATAATACTAATACCAAAAATAATTAAGTAATAAAAAGAAAGAACAGAAAATTACCGTAAAGAAGAAGGTCGAATCAAGCTATACCAACTGCAGAGATTACAAAAAGGGCCAAACCAGAGCTTCAATCTGCAAGCCCCAATTGCCAAGAAGCACATATCATTATATAACTCCAAAATTACCATTAGAAGGAAGATTTAGAAAAATAATGATAGGCAACACCCAATACAAATAGCAAAAGTAATTAATAGAAATAAAATGAACACTAAAGCACTGTAATAATAATAATAATAATGATGATAATGAATATCAAGCTACAAAACACAGAGATAAGAGAACAAGCAAATCAGATCCACAGAAATTTGCTGGAACAACCACAAATAGAAAGAGAAAGAACAATCTGTGAAGGAGAAGAAACATGGAGAGAGAATGGTGGAGTGTAGGATATATGGCTTCGAACTTCTGGTATATATATTTCCAATCCAGGTTATGCCCAAATCCATACCGCACTGTTTTCAGAGTTATGTCACTTTACCTAATCAAAATTACAAGCTGAAGTTACTATAGAAGTGCAGAAATAAATTCATACAAGGATGAAACTTGCGAAAAAAGAGTCGTTCATGGTACAATAAGATTCTCCAGCATAAGATATAAGTATTCAGCTAAACTGCCATTAAGCTAAACTCAAAAGGAATCATCTCTGGAGCTTCTTCCAGCTTACATAGGCAACATTGAAGTTCACCAGATATGAATCTTAATTGCTATGTAACAAGAACATTCTCTTCCAGATGATTGGAAAAATAAACAAAAAGAATGAAATACGTTTCATGGGCTAGAGAGTAGAGAGAAATGAAGCTGATTCAATGCAAAGGAGCATTAGACTTCTCAAAAAGAATATTTTGTGGAAAATGTAGTAATGTTGACTTGCCGGAGGCTTTCAAACAAAAGGGGAAGAGGACGACTTTACGGAGTATGGGCCACTGGTGAAGGACTGTAGACTTGGGATGCACATGGGCGATAATTTCAAGGTGAAGCACATGAGACGGAAAGCCAATGCAGTTGCACATGAACTAGCAAGTCGAGCTAGAGCGTATAATAGTCCATGTATTTTTGATATTCCAGCAGAATGGCTGCATCCTTTGTTATTAAGTGATGTACTCAGTAACTCATTGTCTAATGAGAATTAAGCCCCTTTATTTAAAAAAAAATAAATAATAATAATAATAATGAGAGGGTAACGCTTTTTTCAAGTGAAATGAGGAAAACACGTTTCCCTGTTACTGTTCTATGAACAGTATCATCATGGAATAAAATGTGAAACTGAAGTTCCCTGTTTTTATATTGTGTGTGTATGTATATATGTACTAGATACAGCACGTGCCGCTACCTTCACGTGATAGCCCGTTGGTTTCCAATTCAATACCAAGAAAATAAATCACCATTTTTTCCCCATCTTCAAAGATCAAATAAAAATTCTAAACATTTTAATGCAAAAATGGTATATCAGTAAGCAACAATTTGAATGTGCTAAACATTAAATCCAATAGTCTTTTCAATCTACAAAGCCAACCCAATTTTTGCATTCTCCATATCAACTTATTCTATGCTCTTCCGATCTCTGTATTTTCCTTCTCTTCACTATTTTCATCACCACTAACCTTTTCATTTTGACGACTCAGTTTAGTATCTGCTTGCTAAGTAGTCTGTGGTCCTGTTTGCTAACCTAAACAGAAGCTTCCATGTTAGATTGCAATGGCAATAAAGGTGTTAAAAATGAGATAGACTTCAATGAAGAAGCAGGCATATAATGAAGGAAAGACAAGACGTTGAGACATGAAGGGCAATAACCTGCAGCTCTGTCAAGACACAAATTCCCCAATATGAATTTACAACAAACTTAAAAATTAAAAGGAGAAATTGTAGCATAATTACATCTTGTGTGTGAAATCATTCCAAACAAATTAAAAAAAGCACACGCACAACATTCATCGAGTAGAACAGCAATTTCAAAACCCATAAAAATGCAGACACAACTCTTTCTAAGCCTTTTCTTGAAGTGCAATCTATGACAAAAAAGGTATTTAAAAAAAACCCCGGAATAGCAATAAATAAGATAATCAAAATACACATTCCATTGACATGTTGCATTGCATATTTCTTCTTATAAGGCCAAAAAGCAACTACCTCATCCTTAACTTCCAAACACTTCACAGAAGAAAAGAAGGAAAAATAAAGAGTAAGGAAAAGGGGGGGGGGGGGGGGGAAGTAAGTTAATAAAGATCCTCCAGAAAAAAAAAAAAAAAAAGTACTATCTTGGTTATGGTAAAATGTATACAGAAGAAAATGAGCACCTTAAGGCAAGTATTTGTCAAATATCTAATTATTTGTATATAATCAATTCTAAAAAAGAAACATAAGAAATCAACAAGAACTTATTGGATTTCTTTTCTGAAACCATATCAAAATTTTCATATTGCCTATGCACCCATTAAAAATACTTAGGGTGTGCCAAATTCACAGCCTGTAGTGACTATTATCTTTTGAAAATGAAAATTATAAAATCACTCACAAATCAAAGTACACGAATTTCACTATTATCTTTTCAAAATGAAAATTAAAAAATCACTCACAAATCAAAGTACACGAATTTCACTATTATCTTTTCAAAATGAAAATTAAAAAATCACTCACAAAAAGTACACGAATAGAAGTTTTGGTCTGTAAAAATTTGGGCCCGGGGGGGGGGGGGGGGGGCAAAAG
>CAVNYN010264552.1:0-14456 GCA_963692815.1 Nyctanthes arbor-tristis | reverse complement strand
GACAAAATAAGTAACTAATGACCACATTGATTGCCAGTTATGAATTACTGTAATCTGACACTGAAATTTAAATCATTAATTACAATATCTCAATTGTTTGAGCAATAACTCACCATAAGTATAAGCAAGAGTCTTCTATACTTCTTGTGTTTGACAATTCATTCATAGGAGATGGCCTCATCTTCTTCACTCGAAGTATTTGAACAGGTATTCTTGCAATAATATCCTAAAATATGAAGTGATAAATATTTGTTTATAGTACTCCAGTTTTTCCTTTTTAGTTATACTCGAATCATTTTATATTCTGTGATGAGACATCATTGATTTTGATTGTGAAAATGTGATTTAAGAGTAATTGTATTTAATTTCCTCTAATTCTATGGCTCTCCCACAAATTTAGAAGCTTTACTATAGACAGGTATGAGACAATCAGATTGCCGTAGATAGACTTGAATAACGACAAAATATTTGTCGGGAATTGTGCAGGCGCCCCTGTGAAGGGACTTGAACAACGACAAAATATATATTTGTAGGGAATAAAGTGCTGAGCTTCAATGATGATTGTATTTTAGGAATTTTTTGCCTTCTTTTCGTCTAAGAACTTCCATTATATGTTTCTTGAATGGGAAATTTATATTTTTTTATTTAAAAGTTTTGTATGTACTGAAATTAAAGGCCTTTTTGACGTCTTCAATGTTTCTCTTGTAGAGACCTAGCTACACCTATCAATTAAGATAGCAACTTATTTCATTTGACTTGTTTATGAATTCTTTCTTCTTTCTTGAAAGAAGTTAAAATGAATATATTGATTACACCCCCACCCCACCCTAGCTCACCACACCCCAAAAAAAAAAAAAAAAAAAGTGAAAAAAAAAGCTCCAGTTTCTTTGAATTATTTCCAACATCAGAGGCAGTCTCAGGAAAGGAAAGTAGAATAATAATTAGAAAAAAAAATCTACACTATTAAGGGCATACTTTTTAAGAAAGATGAAATTCAAGATTCAACCCCAGTTTAATTGATTAATCTACTGTAAAAGGCATGCATAAAAATGAATCCCAAATCTCTGTTTAATTATTGTCCATCAGGTTGATCTGCTTAATATCTTTCTTCCAGATCTTTTGTTTATGTTACACTCTTCTCATCGAATTTCCTTGGTTGGTAAATCGTTTAACCTAGTAAGTGCAAAAAACATGTGATTCTTTTCTTTTTGTTTCATTTTTTTTTGGTTAGGTTGATAGCCGAGATCTGATTGGTGAGAACACAATCCCAACATGGCTGGGGAGGTTCTTAGAGAAGACATTTTTTGGCAGTTGCCCGGCTCATGACGATGTCCAGAAGAATGATTTGAATAGGTATTGTGTTACTTGCGATTCATCAAACTGCAAGTATTGCATCGCATTGGGCAGCCATGACGGGCACAAGTTACTCACAATTTACCGCCATGTCTATCAAGATGTGGTACCCCTCAGAGAAATTGAGACTCACCTTGATTGCTCTAAGATTCAGGTTAATTCCAATCTTTGCATAAAAACCCTAATTATAATGTATAGTGACAAGATTTTTTGCATTAATTTTTTACTTTTGTTTTTTTTTTTTTTTTGGTTGGTTGGTTGCAGCCCTACAAATGCAATAAGAAATGGGTTATTTCATTGAAGCCACTTCCTCACAATGGCTCAGGTTCACACATGGACGACGATGAAGCTTGTGAAGTGTGCAAGCGAAAGTTGAATGATCCTGGCCGCTTTCGCTTTTGTTGCTTAGCTTGCCAGGTAATTTGAATTAATCCCAATTTAATTAATCACTGTTGATCAGTCCTATTGCACATTTAACCAGAATATATACGACACAGTTAATGAGTGACACAGTACTGTACACTAGTTAACATATCCTTTTGTTACATCACGTTTTAAGTCAAATGATATTAAGTGTGCCACCTCGTTCTTGTGCCGTTCATTATAAATATGTCACAACGATTTTTCAACATTTGTTCCGTTAATTTCGAGTTGATAAAATCACAGGTGCAAGCATTAATGCGTGAGAGAGACATGCCTCCTGTGCCTGATCAGTTTGATGAGACTGCAGAAGAGAGGGACGAGATTGAGAATCCGAACAAGCGCAAGCGTAGCAGAAAAGCTGGGAATCCATGCAGGGCTCCTCTTTCTTGATCATGGATCTGCCTTTCTAAGCGTTAGTTTTGCTTATATATATATTTCATCTATTGCTTTTCTGTATTGTTTAGTGGTAAAGACTTCAATCAGGGCGAATCTGTGCAAAATTTGGACTCCAAGATGATTTTTACTGTAGTTTTATTATTATAATTCCCTTGTCAAATTTTTTATTACTCTATTTATTTATTATTTTTTTTTTTGTGGCATTGGTGATAGGGTTTCATCATATACATGGTACCCAAAAGGTGGATCATAACAATTTCTAAATGCATACTAATGGAACAACGAATTTGTTGTTCCTAAAATTAGTGGAAACTTAAATAGCGGCGACTTTTAGAGACAGATTGTCATTCCTACATATAGTTCTAAAATACTAGTTAAAACAAACAGGAATGACTATATCATTGCTATAAATATTCAATTACCATACACTTTTTAAGAATTTTATGTTGTAGTAATTACCTTTCTTTTATTTTTTCTTCCCCTCATTTCAAATTTACAAGGTCATATGGCCATCGAAGCCAAGGATTTCCATCCCGATCGATCAAATGCCTGCCCAACACTATACTGCTACACAAGCACCGCCACCAAACAACTCGTGGTAATTACAACTTACAAAGGATGGCTGAGAATTCCGAATTTGGATGAATTTTAAATAAATTTGATAATTATAATTAGTGCTGTCGATTTACTTATAATATCTGGCATAAAAAAGAGCTGATAATTATTAGAGACAACTATTTTGAAAATTTTCTAATTTATACAAATAGCTGATTTTTTTATGGTATCAAGCATATAATGCGATCCAACAAAAAGTCAACATGTATCCCCCCAGTGCTATTTTTTTTCCATTTTGTCACCTCATCTATTAGTATCATATATAATACCATCAATGCATAGTATTAGAAATTTTTTCCTCCTGATATTGATTTTGTGATATTTCCTTTTTCAAAGCCGACAATGGAAACATTTATTAATTAATTGAATTAACACGGCTTACTTGTGCAGTAAAATAACGTAGGTGAACATATACGCCAAGGGGTAAAATCAAAATCAACTAGAATAGGCAGCAACCATTTGGACTATACTTCATTTCATTTACGTCAAATATAGGAGTAAGAACCACAATACACACACACATATATATGATTATGTTAAATATAGCTAGCAGCATTTGGAAATTTTCTAGCCGCTATCACTTTATCCAATGTCCTATATCTGTTAAATTGACTAAAAAAATAAATTGTTTTCTTAGTGTCAATTCTCAGGCCTGCAAGACGCAACTCAACATCAATAGATGGTGCCATAAAGACTTTAGCCTCTGGTGGTAGAACGGGACTTTGCACACTCCTAAAGCTCAAAATGTTGTTTAGCTTAGCAAGGTGTACGTACCTTTTTTACACTCCAGTCCCAAAGTATGTATAATTAATTTACCTAGTAATAATTTGGATTAATACTCCTTGGATTATATCTCCAAGAGGGCCAAGACTCTACATATTTAAACAGCACCTTTGCAAAAATAAAGAGAGAGAATTTTTGTGAATGCATTTATTAAAAGAAGGGGGACAAATTATTTGGAGTATGAATGCATTAAAATAAATATATTTAACGAAATCGAATGAAGAATGAGTTTTTACTCTCCATACCAAAATCCACTCTCCACATTCAAAAGCTATAAAATTTAAAGAGTTTGTAGGATCCACTTTTCAAAGAATGGCTTTTTAAAATAAAGTGCATTTGCAAGAACAAACTGTTGGAGATGCTCACGTGGGGGTAGTTTAGCAAAACGTTTTGTAAATTTACTTTTCTCAATAATTTCTTTAAAAGAAAAAATCTTTATTGAGACCGAAGGGTATATGAACGCATTTTTTTCTACTTTTCTATGGGCATATTTATCAAAAAATAATTTCTTTCTAGTTTTCTATGGGCATTTTTATCCAAAAAAAATAATAATAATGTTCAGAAAAATAAATCCCTATTGACATTTTATCTCTATTTTTCTGAAGGGACATTTAATCTCTGTTTTAAAACAAAATCAGTGTCTATCAAAAAAAAAATCAGTGAAAATAGTGCTAAAAATTTTTAATTTTACATAATAATGTTATGAGTTGTTCTGAGTTGGTTGTGTTGTGCACGCACTACTTCATAATATACCAGCATAGTAAAATCGACAATTTCTTTTCCTTTCTTTTATGAGAAAGAATAAAATCAAAAATTTGTTTTTTCTTTTCTTTTTTTTTTCCAATATTATTAATCTTGTCTATCTAAAAAAAAAAATGAGGTGGAATTAGACCATATAATCCCACCAATCGATAAATCAAGTTCACAAGCTACCACCAAGAAGGATTACTACAATCCACAATTTCATTTACATGATGCAATAAGACTGTCAATCTTATAAAACAGTCATTTATGCACATGTACTTGACCTTCTTATCCCTGCTAGCGAATTGTTTCTATTTTGAAATAGAAATTATTTTTTCTTAAAAAAATTGAATGATGAGCTAGCGTTGTTTAGTATATATGGCTCACCATCATAATTGCATAAAACATTTTGAATTTTGTTAGATGGTAGGGTATTTATTTCTTTACACACGAGTGTGTGAAAAGAATTTTGTACAAAAATTTCAAATAAATGAATCAATTCAAATATTTTACTATCATCAGAATTGGAATACATATAATTATCGTACCTTTCATTAGACGTGAATACAAATTTTTTTAATTAACCATGAGTCCACGATCGAGTTTAATTGTCTAATTGTTATTGGAATTTTCTATTATGGATTTAATTCACGTAATGTGCTTTGATATACTCACATGAGACATGAGGTGTTATAAGGACATCTCCCAAAAATGCTTGAAATTTAATTTTTGTTCATATTATGGGCAATCTGATTATGACACCTCTGAGAAGTATCTTATGACACCTTCCAGTGGGTGCATAAATGGTGATTTTTCTAAAGAACGCAAAAATCATGAATATGCTTGAGCATATCTATGTATATCTAGAAACACAAACATTGTTGTAAAGACTTCACGTAAAGCTCGTATGAAACTAATAACATGATTAATATTAAACTTTTTTCCCTCTCTTATCTCTATGAGTTGTGCTATTTGAACAAAAACATAAATAAAAATTTTAACAAAACTGACACATGGTAAGATCATGTTTTTTAAGACATCACATTACTTTTCAATCAATAGTTATGACATGAGCTACATATTTATTTTATCTAACTTTTTGTTTCTTATTTTGTCCCACTGGAATTATTCTATTTCTATATATGCAATCCGACTACAATGTCTTATCTATCTCCTATTAAGGAGTCTTATGACTTATGTGGTGGAAATCTAACAAAAACGGCCCCCATAGGCCCTATCAATAGTGGGATGCTTTTGTTAGATTTCTGTCACATACACTATCTATCTCTTTAATAGAAAATTTATCTATCTCTTTAGTAAATTTCCTATGTGTGTGTGATTCGACCACGATAACGTACCAACCCGCTACCCAGAGAAAATTTCATTTCTTTAAATTAGGAAAATTATATTTCCTTATTTGTGATAATTATTTACAACTTTACGTGACTATCCAAAAAGGAGATCAGACCTAAACGTGTCGAAATGATAGTGGTTGTCGTAGAGATTACCGTCTTTTCACATTTTTTTACTTTTTAAAATGACAGCATGAATACGCCGTTGTTTATGGAGGATTTTCTTCCCTATTGTAACTATACCCCGGAGAATTCTGAATATTTTCCGTTTACCCAGTTGGTTCCGAAGGAAAAATATGGTCCAAATTAAGGGCAAAACAGTCACAATATCTTATATATAGCAGTGCTTCGGCCAAAAGACAGCTTTTTGTTTATAAAGGAAAATCGAAGAGGAGTTTCTGTTCTCCACATTTCTCTCTCTCTCTCTCTCTGTCTCTCTCTCACTTTTTGTGAATTTCTACGATCAATTTAGGGTTTTCGGATTCTTGAAAGAGTCGACTCAGCGATGTTTTCTGATTCGATCTCCAACGCTTCAATCCCCATGGCACCCCCTAACTCCAAAGATTTAGCGAAGAAGAAAAGGGTATGCATTTGGTTTTTCGTCTTCGTGTCTTGTTATGAGGAATTTATACATGTGATTCTATTTTTATTTTGTGAAGTGTTCCCGGGAGGAGTATTTGTTTTCTGGAGAAATTCTTAATGTGCTTTAAGATAATTTTTGGGTTTAATGTATGAAAATGTTAGGAGATTGGGGGAGCTTAATTTTGCTTTTTGGGTTTCTAGATTTCTTATTGTTTAGTGCTTTAAAGTTATTTCTTTTTCATTTTTATATTAATTATTTTTATGTAATTTATTATATTTACATTAAGTTTTTTTTTCTTTCTTTATTTTTATTTTTTGGTTTAAATTTTCAGGTAAATAGGTTGTCGAAATTGAAGCAATGCAAGCTTGATGCTCGCCGTGAGCAGTGGCTTTCTCAAGGTGCTTGAAAGACCTCTTAAACTCCACCCCCCCCAACAACGAAAAAAAAAAGGGCAAGGAAAAAAGAAAAAAAAAAAGCATTGATACAGGAGGTTTTTATATTTTATTATTTTTTCTTTATTCTTGAAGCTCGTGTGTATTTGATTGAATATTAATTTTAAATTATTTGGTATGTTTGGTGATGGGATTACTTATTTTTAGTGAAGAATAAGGGTGGCTGCAAGGAGGAAGCCACTGTCCGAGAAGGGATGCATTTGGAGAATGAAAGTGACCACTCAAAAAGGAAATTGGAGATACATACAGGGGGTAGGGACTCTAATTATGAAGATGGACTGCCAATCCATCATTGTAGTGATTCAGAGCCGTCACCCTTAAACAGCCCTACCAGCCTCAGCAGTAGTATACTGGGTAGCAATGATTCCGGTGTCAATTTTACCGGGACCAGCAGCAGCAGCCAATGCAGTAGTTCTGAAAGCATGAGTGAAGATGACGATGGTGGTTGTTTGGATGACTGGGAGGCCATGGCTGATGCCTTGGCTGTAACAGACAACAAGCCACATGAGCATAATTTCAACTCACCATCCAATTCATCTACCCCTGATGAACATGTAAACGCTGCCCGGTCAGAGTGTCAATCAGAAATAATGAACCAGACAGTTTGTAGGACTGCTAGTACACAGCCAAAGCCTAGGAGCGGGTTAACTAAGGTGCAGAAAGCACCTGCTAATAGCGGGGCTTGGAGGTGTGATGATGCTTGTCGCCCCCACAGCCTTCCCATTTTTTCGAAGCAGTACAGGTTTCCCTTGAATTCCGAGCTCCATTGTGGCAGCGGAGGCTCCATTTGCGGTTTTAAGAATATTGGGTCAGTTCCTACATCGTGTCCAATATGCTGTGAAGATTTTGATTTCACAGACTTGAGTTTTCTCCCTTGCTCGTGTGGATTCAGGCTGTGCCTTTTCTGTCACAAGAGGATCCTTGAGGGTAATGGGTGCTGTCCAGGCTGCAGGAAGCAATATGAATCTGTTCCTGTTGAAGGAGTGGCTAT
This sequence comes from Nyctanthes arbor-tristis, assembly GCA_963692815.1. Classification (NCBI taxonomy): domain Eukaryota; kingdom Viridiplantae; phylum Streptophyta; class Magnoliopsida; order Lamiales; family Oleaceae; genus Nyctanthes; species Nyctanthes arbor-tristis. The sequence goes on along the minus strand of CAVNYN010264552.1, from coordinate 6,764 downwards.
ATTAGATGGGGGCAGCTTGACTCTGCGGTTGGATCGTTCTTGTAGCATGGTTATGAGGTCATAGGAAGAGTCTCTGTTTCTCTTGAACTTGTTTCTCCTTCTCTCACTGTGTTGTGTGCATGTTGAGCACAGAGGAATCATTCTAGTTATATAATTTTGGTCCACATTCTGTCTGGTGCTTGTTATGATGTAGAAGACATGATGTTATGTGAATAAATAAAGTTGACATAGAAAGTGAATACACTTAGTTTCACACAGTTTTTGATTGGAGAATTTTGTTTATACTCTTCTGGATGAAGATCTACGCATTGCCTAAGCTCTTTTGATCTGATTTGCTGCTGTGGTTCATTGTACTCTTCATTTTCACATCATCGTATTCGAAGGTAATCTTAGCTATTTCTGCATGCTTTCAGTTGGATAACAATTAAGTTTTGAAACATCTTGAGTCTTTCTTTCGACTTCCAATGTGCTTATCCTGAATCGCGCTGAAATAATCATTGTAATATTTTCACTGCCTTAAACGAGTGTTGATTATTTGGTTTCTGTGGGGGCCGGGTGTTTTATTCTACGTTCTCAGTGCGTTATGACTTGTGGGATTGAATTCGCATAAACATCATTTTGCCATAGCGTTTGGAAGGAGTTTCTCTGGTCACCTGTGAATTAAAATTTATATAAATACAGCACTGTGCTTTTAGACGGAATATCTCAACCCACCTAAATGCGTGCGAGATTGTAAAAATCTTTAATGTCTTGTGTCCTTGAATAAAATGTGTGCTGTTCCCTTATAAAAATCTTTAATGTCTCGTGTCCTTGAATAAAATGTATCCATCTGCGCAAGAGGAGTTTTCATGCAAATTTTTAGACGACAAGAAGTTAACATTAGTAATGAAAATATCATTCACCACTCTATAAGCAGGGTTGGTTTATGAGCCATGTAGAATTAAGAAACTTTTCATAAATCCTGTCTATGTTTTTCTCAAAAGTCATCATCTGAATCACTTGAAAATGTTTCTGGATTTTGTGTCCTAAAATAAGGTTGGAAACTAGGAAATCTCACGGGGGAACTTGGCAATGGCAACAACGGAGGTGATGATCCTGCACTTGTCTGTTGTTTCTTCTGCAGTTTCTTTGATAGGTCTGCACAAACTTGATCAAGATCGGAAGAGCGTTTTCACAATAATGAACAATTGAAGTGGACTTGTGCTTTTGTCTTTAGAGTTACCTCCCGCTTGATAATATACTGTTGTTTTCTTCACGAGTTCCATTACCCTAGATTGTTCATCTCTCACTACATTTAGTTCCCCTTCAGAGTCTTCCAGAAAGCCTTTCATTTCTATGAAGAATCGACCCTGTTCCTGATCCCTGCACCATGTTAGGAGCTGTTTGATGTCTTCGATTTTGGCTGTAAGAGACGAAGACATGTTGATGAAACTGTCCTGATCTATGGTGGCAAATCTTTTCACATTAGCTAATTCAGTACTTAAGCCTAATACCACCGGTAAACCTAGCATCAGGTGCTCCTTGTCTTTTTCTTCTTCAGAAGTCTTGCTATCTGAGTCTTGTTCAACACCAGGTTTCCCCTTTTGATTGATTAAACGACGTTTACCTTCAGAACAGACCACTTGTTCCACTACAAATTGAAGGAGAGTGGTCTTTCCATTTGTGCTTTTCACATCAGAAAGTTTCAGCAGGGCATTAAGATTAAAGCCCTGAGCATTTCCTCTGGCTGTGCCAGCATTCATTCGATTGCCAGCCTTGAGAATGGCTTCAAGGAGTTTGAAGAAAGTTCCAGGAGTTCTTAATTCGTTACATCCCAATTCAAGGGTCTGCAGAGATTCCTTGAGATGAAGTACCTCAGAATCGTAAGTTAATCTAAATAGCATCGCATTGAAGCCCGCAAATGCTGAGGGAATGGTTTTCAGTACATGGTAGAGGAAAGACTCTGCATCAGCAAGTTTTTCCGGGTTCCCATTGAATTCAAGGATTTTGGCTATTTCATCTTCTGCTGGGGAAATTTTGGTTAATTTCTCGAGGGTATCAGCACTGAGCCCTCGGCCCTCCACAAGCGCCTCGAGGATTTCTTCACAAGAAATCCCTATAGATTTAAGAACAATGGCTTTGTTCTGGGATTTCCTTGGATCAAGAATGAAAATTTGCGCAGGTGGAGCTGATCTTGAACTGCCTGAAATTGTCGATGAGCCTTTTCCGTCTGCTTGTTTCTGTCTAGTTGTTGTGTATCCAAAGAGGTTTACCATGAGTTCATCATCAAATCTGAAAGGATACAGAATCAATATAAGCTCAGAAACACAGATTCTCTAGAAATTGTTTGTTAGAAAATTTCCCACCTAGAAATAAAATCTTATTACTTACCTGAAAGATCCATCGACAATTTCCTCCCAGACCATCGAATGATCAGCATTGGCAATTACTTTATCTCAGTGTAGTTGCTTGAGTTTCATTCCAGTTTCCCCATTTTCTTTCAAGCTTTCAACTGCATCCATATTGCTACTTTTATCAGTTTTCCCTCTGGGTGGAATAGGTGGCTTCAATGGTGAAAATGAAGCATCCATAGACTTTACTGCTGGGGGTGGTAAAGAAGGTTTTGCTGTTGTTGGAGGTGTTGGTGGAGCTTGCTTCAAATTCCTTTTATTAGGAAGTGGCGGCGGCGGAGGAGCTTGTGGAGGTGCTGTGGTAATTTGATTCAGTGAAACTATGACAGGGAGGGGTTGGGGCAGAGGAGGCGGCGGTTGAGCAACCTCTAATAATTCTGATGTGTGTGGCCTATTATAGGTGCCTGCAGACATTGATTTCTCCCCTGCAGAATCAAAGTCATGGCCGTATAAGTGAAACAACGGAATTTCCTGAATTGGCTCAGATTTTCTATTCTGTTCTTCATTCCTAGGATTCTTATACCAAACCTTGGACTCACTGTTCGGAAAATCTCGCCCTTCGAATTTTCTTAAATATAAAATATCCAATCCATCTTCATGATCTACTATAACCCCTTTGACAGCTCCAGTTTGTTGTCTGAACTCTCTGCATGGAACTGCTATTGCTTCCTCCCTATGGAAACTTGAGTCGAACTTATTTTTCTTGCGGTGTCGACTTATGTAGAATCTATAGAAGAAATAGAACAAAATTCCAGCAATGATCAAACTGCATAATGCTGTGGCTGCTACAGCCTTCACTACTACTCCATTTTGTGATGCAGACATTAGAAAGCCTACTGGATTTGGAAATTTGTAACTTCAAGAACGTTCAGAATCGCTCGTTAATCCTATTTCCGGTAGGCGTCACAAATTTTCCATTTGATGGAGACCCACCATTCTATAATATTCTGGCTTTCATGTAGATTTCAATGGAGAAGACAAAAATTCACTTACAAGAAAACTTCGGTTGTTGGCATGACATCGGGAGTGTGTCAACAGTAAATAGAAAACGTCCAATAATGTTAAGAGCATCTCCAATGCATAGTTAAGGTCGAATGTCATGGCTCAAAGTTCAACATGAGAGAGATACACACAAAAAAATTAATGGGTCCTATATGTTTCCTATTTTCTTTTTCTTTTAATCACTTTAATCTCTTTTATCCCACTTTTTCTTCATCGTGTGATGTGCAATGTCATATATCTACATTCTTCTTCACCATGTAAATCATTATTTTATTATTATTTTTAAATTTGTATCTATCTCTCTCATATTTTTTAAATTTCCCTCTATTTTTCTTCACTTTTCTCTCTCTTTCCACTCAATTTCTTTCTATCTCTCTCATGTTGAATTTTGAGCCATGACATTCGACCTTGACTAGGCATTGGAGATGCTCTAAGGAAATTATCTCACTGGTCCTCGACCTGCTAGATGAGTAGCAAATTGGTCCCCAAACTATAAAAGGGTGCTAGTTAGTCCATACTGAACATGCTTTTAAATTTTCATTTCCGTATATGCCCTTAATTAATATATGCTATTACTCCACATTAACTATATGTTCAAAAAATTAATGTGATATAAAGGGATATATAGAAACATACATATGAAATTTAATTTTCCAGCTACATTGACCATTATTTCTTAATCTGTATGAAAAAACTAGTGGAGCATCTTATTTGGACGGATGGAGTACGTGTTATTTCATTTTCTAAATACTAGTTCAAGCTGAGATACTCAAAATTCATTTAATGATAATTACACGTAAGCTCATTATTGCTTACATTAAGTTTCATTCAAGGTTCATATTATAGTGCTAGCCAATTGAGAAGAAAATCTTTGCCATTCAAACAGAACAATTACATAAAAAATTGGACAGCAGTGCCATTTTACAACTGTAAGGATCAATTTGCTCTTTTCTAAAGTTTGAAAACCATCTTACTAATTCAACATTAAAATGGCATCCATCAATGCAATTTTCTAAAAATGATTTTATGTGTTGCTTTCTTGTTGCATTTTGATGCGATCGAAGTTAAATTGTTAAAGCTTCTCGTCCATATTTGCACATTAGTTGTTGACAAGAGGTAGTTTACGGTGGGTGGTTATATTCAATATTTGAAGAGCTTTGAAAGATAACATTTTTACTTTTAATTTGAGCACTATTTAGGAAGCTTTTAGTAATTTGCTATTGAATTTATTACGTGTTCGGCGGTCAATTACGATCGACCAATTATTATAATTGAAATGTCGATCGTATGGTACCATTTTGTTTGACTATTTCTTTGACAGTATTGTTTGACTATTTTTTAAAAACTCATTAATTATTGTTGGACTTTAGTTTTTTCTTTTCTTTTTTCTTTTTTTGATATAACTGAGGGAATTTTAGGTGGGGCATTAACGTAGTAGATTTAAACTAGAATTTTAATCCTAGTAAGTGGTGTTCCTTACTATTTTAACTATCACCAATAGTCTTTGTTGTACTAGACTTCAGTGTTAATTGTTGACTTTTCAAGATAAATAGTCTTATTAGTTTCATTCCATATATTTAAATCAAAATCAGTATCTTTAATGAGGATTAAGATTTTGGGGTGGTGAGACGGCTGCACTATTGTATAATGCATATTTAATATTTACATAAATTGTAACCATTACATATGTAATTAATATGTGACATTTCAAATAGTATTTTTTTTTTAAATTTGTCGGTATATCATAGTAAGGAAATAAAGATTATTATTATCTTTTGGAGGCAAATTAATTCTTCATTATAAATGCTCTTTATTCTTGCTGCAAATTGGCTCCACTTGTTTTTAAGTAGAATACCATTACAGGTCCCTCTCAACAATTCCATGAAAAATTGTTACCTACTGACGATGAAAGGGATATCACAGTTTAATACAATAATACAAATACTCAAAACAATTATTTGCACTCCGGAAAAGTGGAAATTGAATTTCCAACTCGTTTGAGATGATTTTTGAACAATTTTAAATAATTTCATGAAGCGTCTTTTAAAATGACCTTTTCCACTTCTACACGAAGTTAAGACGGAAATTCCGATCTACTCATTTTATTAGAGTTGCCTTTTAGCCTCTAAAATTTGTGTTAAGTAGGTTTGAAATGGACATTTTCATATATTCAAGTAATTAAGTCACATGATTCTAAACAAATAAACCTAGTAGGATGAAAATGGCGGAAAATATGTATATCAACATCCATCCTTGTCATGTTTGACACTTATCGACTTGTTTCGCTTTCGTAGGTTTAAGAATTGATGACTTCAATTGGAAAAGAAAGTTGGTAAAATTTTCTATGAAAATCACTTTGAGGAGACAGTAATTGTGAAAAGGCAAGTGTAGGTGGGGGTAGCCATAATTTTACAAACCAAGAAATTGGAGTGGCTTGTGCAAGAAAAAATACTTAAGGACCAATTTGTTTTAAAATGAACAGGTTAGTAACTCATTATATTTTGTTGTACAAGCCACGTGAAATCTTGTAACGTGTAATAATACATAATGACACGGCCCCACTTTTAGTATCTCTAATTTACTTAAAGTGAGCCGTGCATCGACAATAAATTTTAACTAAAAGCCAAAACCTACCGCCAAGGCTCGTAAACATTCTAATTATTCTATAAAAATTTTGACAGCATCTCCCCTAATTTATTAACAAAACTTACCTGTATAAACACGTAGCATCAACCATTGACACTTTACAATATAGAATCCCATAATTTAATAAAAAAAACCAATATGTATAACTCCCAACACCCACGCAATCTAACAGTTTCTCATTATAAGTAACACTACTTTATAAATAAAGAAATATACTATACTGGATATAATTTACATGCGAACACCCAGTACAAACTAATAATTTTAACTCTATCAAAGCCTATAATTCATAATATCAACAAACCCATAATTCAATTCTATGTAGTGGCTTCAATTCTTCAAATAGCAAGCCCGGCTATAATGAGTTGTCTAAACTCCAATTGTTACCTAGTAAGAAAATCATTTAAAAAAATGCGAGCTAATAAGTCGAGTGAGTGAAGTCTTTAAATAAACATGCCTTGGGAAGCCAAAATATATCTTTTGAAAAATCTCAAATAAAGTGTAAAAATCAATTCTAGACTTTCATGGTTCGAACTATAATTCTAGCATAACATCAACATTGATAAAGTCGTTACGTGTTGGAAAATATCATGAACATCATTTCATTTAATAATCATCATAAAATTCACCAAAAATAGTATCCTTAATCGTATGTTGTTATGTAACCATATTCACTTTTCGTCATACGTGTATAGACGCCAGCTTGAGCCATAGGTACCTTATGAC
>CAVNYN010264535.1:0-18094 GCA_963692815.1 Nyctanthes arbor-tristis | reverse complement strand
AACTCCTTTTGGTGGTGCAAAAGTTTGGATAGCAAACGGAGTCTTAATTAGTTGAGATGGGACAAAGTTTGTGAAAGAAAAGAGCATGGGGATATGGGGTTCTGAAATTTGAGTGCTTTTAATCTTGCTACGCTTGCCAAACAAGGTTGGAAGCTTATGTCTGAACCGGATTCACTTGCCAGCTTGATTCTTAAGGCTCGTTACTACCCTAGAGGGGACTTCTTGTCCTCTAAAGTTGGGCATAATTATCCTAGCTATACTTGGCAGAGTATCTGGGCATCTAGAGAAATCTTGAAAAGGAGCTGCCGATGGAGAGTCAGGGAGGGCAATAATATTAAGGTGTGGCTGGACCCTCGAATCAAAGGAAATCCGAATTTCATGATTGACTCGATGGTTGAAGAAGGTGGGGAAGATCTGCATGTTTGTAATTTGCTTAAACCGAATAGGAAGGAGTGGGATATGGATGTTGTTTGTGCCCTTTTTAATGAACGGGATGCGGAGGAAATCACCAAGATTCCACTTAGTAATTCTCTTATTTCGGACAGATTGGTGTGGAATTTGAGCGGTAATGGGAATTATTTAGTGAAATCAAGGTATAGAGTTGCAATGGAGGCTAGAACGGAGAAGAAGTCTTGGCGTGTTCCTGGGCCTTGGGGGAAGCTATGGAATTTATCACTGCCTCATAAAATCAAACTATTCTTATGGAAAGCTTGTAGAGGCTGCCTTCCGACACGTGAACGACTTGCCCATAGAGGAATTAAATTGCATGAAGTTTGCACTTTATGTGAGAAGGAAGAGCAGACTATCATTCACTGCCTTGTGGGATGCGAGTTTGCACAAATGTGTTGGCACCTTGCAAGATTTCAGGTTTGTTCATCAGCCTTTAATAACTTTACGGAATGGTTTTTTCACATTCTTGAAAGTAAGCAGAAGGAGGAGGTGGAATCCATATCTTTTATTGCTTAGTCTATATGGAAAAATAGAAATGAAAAATTGTGGAATGGCCTTAATAAAACTCCAGGTTTTGTGGTTTATAATGGACTTCATTATCGTCAAGACTAGAGGGATGTGTAACAAAGAGACTAGAACCAATGAGACTAGTGTTGATGCTCATAGATGGACCGCCAGCTGGGTGGCTGAAGTGCAACGTGGATGTGGCACTTTTTGAAGATATTGGAGCTGTGGGTCTCGGGCTGATCATCCGTGGCGGGAAGAAGGGGACTTTAAGGTGTGTAAAACTCTAATATTTAGGCTTGATATGAAGTGAAGGTGGCAGAATGGATGGTTCTAAGGGAAGGGCTGAATTGGGTGCTATCGTTGGGGCATTCCAATGTCATATTCGAATTGGACTCCAAGATGGTTGTTGAGCCGATGGCAACAAAAGAAGATCTCTCAGAGTTTGCGCTTATTGTCAACGACTGCAAGGAATTGTTGAATGAAAACAACAGCTTCAAGCTGCAATACATAAGTCGTAAAGCGAATGAAGCGGCACACACTCTAGCTCGTAGGTCCCGTGACTTAAGTAATCCATGTATTTTGTCTAGTATTCCTTCATGGTTGTATCCGGTCCTTGAGTTGGACATTTCAAATAATGAGAATTAAATTTTTCCTCTCCCAAAAAAAAAAAAAAAGAAAAAATGACATAACTATTTGAAATTTGAAGATTACATTTATGAATGAATTTGATTGATTGATCGCCCCTGCGATCCACTATAAATCAGTTTATGGTTTAACAACCTATTTATTGTTTAGTTTTTCTATTTTTTTATTTTCATTGATTTTAAAATTATTTTAATTTCAACAAGCAGGATGTGGCGAGGCCGACCCCTCAAGTTTAGGCCGATTCGGTTTATTTTTGTTATCTCAAGCTAAGATTGAAACTAACATTTAGAATTAAATTGAATTCAGTTCAGAAATATAAATATAAAAAACGGGGATATCCCCCTTAATAAAGGAGTTGAACACCTGTATAATTGTGTTTAAGTTTGTTAGCATGTATTATTTTTTTGTTATCCTTTTGGTATCTGGATGTTTGTGTTACACGAATCATGTTTCGAAATATATTATTATATATGTTAAGGTACTTTTTGATTTTTTATTTAATTAGTTAAAAAAGCCAAGGTTGCGCGGAATTTTCATCATTTTATGAATCTTCAACTTGTCCAAGCTAGTTGCATGTGTGTGTGGATGACTATTACATTCAATGGATTATACTTTGGAAAAGATTTCTTAAGAATGCAAGTGGGAAATCAAGTTGTTTATTAGTTAGATTCAAGATTAATTATTTTAACGATAAATTTGTAATTCATAAATTGTTGTTTTGCCCTTCTTTACATCTATAAATAGAGCATTGATGTACTTCATTTGAACCATCAACAAAGAGTGAAAATTTTCCTCTATATAGTTTCTTTTCTTGTTCTTCTTCATATCTTCAATATATTATTTCCTTTAGTTTTATAACATGTTATCAGCGATATTCTAGCATATTGAGCACGGTGTTATAGCCAAAGTTAAGGAAGTCCAAGCAAGTTACTCTTTCATCACATCAGAGGTATAATTTCTAAACCGTTGTTTTACCGCCTATGATAGTCGGTTCTCATTATGTTTGTACATATACTATCTATATATAATATACCGTCTATTAATGGCTGGATTTATATGTTATATCATCCCTAAAGTATTGAATATATCGTTTATATATAACCCTTGAGGGGATATAAGTCATTGCTAGGTACCGCCTCTATAGACGGTTTATGATTCCTGGCAAAATAATTTGTTACTCTCGAAAAAGCACATAAGAATATGTTATTCTTGAAGCATATTACATATTAGTAAGGTATATTGTTTTTTCAACAGCAAAGAGAAAAAAAAAAAAGAAGGGGGCAAATTACGGAAGGTCATATAGTTGATATTCTTGAAGTAACACAACTAGAAGTCCTGTATATGTTGATATCCATAAAGCTAGATGATTTTATGGTATGACTATTTATGTTTATATTAGCATTATATGTTGAATTTTATGTTTGTAGAAGTGTTTGTTTCATATAAGAAATCACTTGTAATTGAAAAGTCAGTAAAATAAACTACAATGTTAAAATTCATCGTTATCATACATCAACAGAAATTTTGAGATTAAATCTGTACCTATTGATGGGTCTTTTGCATATGACACAAATTTTGTATTATAAATATATGAGTCTAGTATCATAAGAAATTTAGCGTTTGAAAATCGGACATCAAATGAGTGAGATGATTTTTCTAAGCGACTATGCCAAGGCTATCCAGATTTTAGTTTAGTCTTGCATGGTATAGTTTTTATCACTTTTGCTTATTCTACATGTCATAGTAGTTTCTCATACTTCTCACTTACAAATTAGACTCATACATATGCTCAAAAACGTATAGAATGATTAGATACATTGATTGAATGAATATTGAGAATTCATCCAACTATGTGACAAGATATGTTGAAAGGTAGGATCAACTAGATATGTGTAGTATTTCATGCAATGAACTTTTGTTACGGAAATTAACAAGGTTACAAAATCTTCAAAAATAGTACTTGAATATATGTCTTCCATGCTAATATCCATTATGAATTAAGTCATGTATGTATGCGTTAGCACACTTCCTTACATGTAATAATTGTTATTGATATATCCAAGTTTCTAATCTGATTCTTGATTTTTATGATGGTTCTAAAATGGCAAATTTAGCAAAAATTGTTTTGTTGGCTCTTGACCTCACTGGAAAAAACTACTTTTCATGGATACTAGATGCCGAGATTCACTTGGAATCTATGGGTCTTGGCAAAATAATACAAGAAAATAATAATGCTACAAGTCAAGAAAACGCCAAAGCTATAATATTCCTCCACCGTTACTTGGACGAATGATTAGAGAGTGAATATCTCACTGTAAAAGAATTTGAAGATCTATGGAGAAGTTTAAAAGAAAGTTATGACCAACAAAAGATTGTAATATTGCCCAGAGCTCGTTATGAATGGTTACAATTAAGGCTACAGAATATTAATTATCTAGAGGACTATAATTGAGAAATGTTTAAAATCAGCTCCAAACTAAAGTTATGCTGAGAAAGGAGTACTGATAAGGAAATGTTAGAAAAAAACATTTTCTACATTTCATGCCTCGAACGTGCTCCTACGGCAGCAATATCAAGAACCAGGTTTTAGAAAGTGTTTTGAATTAATCTCATGCTTCGTAGTAGCTGAACAAAATAATGAGTTATTGAAGGAGAACCATGAATCCCCTCCAACCAGTTTTACAGCATTCCCAGAAGTAAATGCTATGTCATCTAATCACGGACATGGATGTGGACAAAGAGTGGTAGTGGTCATAATCATGGCCATGGTTGAAGCCATGTTTGGCATTGTGATAGATATAATCCTAATCCTTCACAGTTTAAGAAATCCAAACATGACGAAGGGAAAGGGAAATCACATCATGCCACTAGCTCAGAAGCAACAGATTATATATGCTATAGATGTGGTATAAAAGGGCACTGGTCACGTACCTATCGTTCTGCTAAACATCTTGTGGAATTGTATCAAGTATCCTAAAAGGAAAAGAGAAAGAATGTGGAAGTAAATTTCACAGATCGAATGAATACTTCCAATTTTGATCATTTAGAAATGACCCATCTCGATACCATGGATTTCTTTGAACAAGCTGATGGAAATATGCTATCCAGTGATGATATAAAACTCTTGATAGAAGATTAATGAATAAAAGTATCATCTAGTGTCAAAGTTATATTAGCTATGACTATTTTCATTTTTTGTTCTACTAATGTTAGTGTGTACGCTTATTTTGTATTCAGCGTGTTATCTTAATGAATATCAACTTAGATGTTTTACATTACTTATTATGAGTTTTTCTTTTTTGAAGAACATGGACACTAACACTTCTTTAAATGGCTCCAAGATTGGTAAAGATATTTGCTTAATAGATAGTGATGCAACAAATACCGTCCTCAAAAGGAAAGCATATTTTACAAACCTAATTATGTGGAAATCTAGTGTCAACATATTATCAGGTTCTGTAAATCTTATTGAAGGCTTTGGAAGTGCTATCATTAGATTACGTGGAGGCACGAGATTTGTTATTAATGATGTCTTATATTCCACCAAGTCAAAGAGAAATCTATTAAGCTTTAAAGATATACGCCGGAAAAGGTACTATATTAAAATTGCAATTGAAAACAATATGCAGTATCTCTATATTGTTTCAAAATGATACATGTGTACTAGAGAAGTTACCTGCACTATCTTCCAGTCTGTACTATAAAAGTATTAGTACAGTTGAAATAAATATTTTGTTAAACCTGAAGATCGATATTCCAAAGGATTTCATTATTTAGCTTGATCGGTTAGGCCATCCCAGATCAATAATGATGCGAAGAATTATTGAAAATTCAAATGAATATAACTTGAAGAACTAAAAGGTTCTTCAAACTAATGAATTTCCATGTGTGGTTTGTTCTCTAGGGAAAATGGTTGCAAGACCATCACCAGCTAAAATTGGAACTGAAATCCCCAGCGTTTTTAGAACGAATTCAGGGTGATATCTGTGGGCCTATACACCATTCATGTGTTTATGGTTTTAATATATATATATATATGCATCTACTCGCAATCTGGCGTTTGCGAGATTGCTTGCTCAAATTGTTCGATTACAAGCACAGTTTTCAGATTATCCAATCAAGACAATTCGACTTGATAATGCTAGTGAATTGACACCCAAGCTTCAATGATTATTCTGTGTCAATTGGGATAAAAGTTGTACATCTTGTAGCTCATGTTTATACACAAAATGGTCTAACAAAATTATTAATTAAACGCCTCCAATTGATTGCTAAACATTTACTCATGAGAACAAATCTCCCTATTTCAGCATGGGGATACGCTATTTTGCATGTTGTAGCACTTATACACATCAGGCCGACATCTTATCATAAGTTCTCCCCATTGCAATTGGTTTGTTGTCAGGAACCAAATATTTCTCATCTTAGAATTTTTGGTTGTGCTGTATATATGCCTATTGCTAAGCCACAACAAACTAAGATGGGTCCTCAAAGGAGACTCGTAATATATATAGGATATGAATCACCTTCCATAATAAAATATCTTGAACCCCAGACGGGAGATATTTTTACGACATGAGTTGCCTACTGTCATTTTGATGAGATAGTATTCCCAGCATTAGGGGGAGAAAAGAATAAGCTGGAAAAAGATATTACTTAGAATGCACCATCTTTGTCTAAATTTAATCCTCGTAATGGACAATGTGAACAAGAAGTTCAAATTATTATTTATTTGCAAAGTATAGCCAATCAATTACTAGATGCATTTACTGACCTTAAAAGAATAACCAAGTCTCACATTCTAGTTGAAAATGCTCCACCTTAAATTAATGTCCAAAAAGGACAATCTATTGTCAATGAATCTAAAATGCGCCTGAAGCGTGGAAGGCCAATCGGTTATAAAGATAAAAATTCCTGAAAGAAAAAGGGAGCAACTAATCAAGATGGTCATGTTGAGGCAAGTACTCTTGTGGAACATAATCAAGAAACTCCAGAAGAAGTTCAGGTACTTGAAAATAATGATAATGAAGAGATCTCGATAAATTATGTTCACACGGGAAAGAGGTGGAACCGAAAAGAAACAAATGTCGACAATACTTTTGTATGTAATGTTACATTGAGTATCATAAATGAAAATGAGGATGATGAACCAAATCTGTTGAACAATGTCGACGTAAAAATGATTGGCTAAAATAGAAAGAGGCCAAACAAGCTGAATTGGATTTATTAGAAAAAAAAAAATGTTTTGGGCCCATTATTCAGACCCTTGAAGGGAAAAAGCCTATTGGTTTTAAATGGTTTTTATGCAAAAAAGAAATGAGAAAAATGAAGTTGTGAAATACAAAGCATGACTTGTGGCATAAGGATTTTCTGAAAGGCCTAGTATTGATTATGAAGAAATATATTCCCCCGTAATGGACGCCATTACATTTAGATATCTAGTTAGTTTGACTGTGCATGAAAAACTAGACATGCATCTAATAGATATGGTCACAGCCTATTTGTATGGCATGCTCGATGCTGATATCTATATGAAAATCCCAAAAGGATTTAAAATGCCTGAATCATATAGTTCAAAACCTTAAAAGTTATTTTCAATTAAACTACAGAACTATATGTTTTAAAACAATCTAGTCGTATATGGCATAACCGTCTCAGTGAATACTTGTGAAAGAGGGATATAAGAATGATCTTATTTGCCCGTGTGTTTTTATAAAGAAATCAACACTCGGGTTTACCATCATTGCAGTATATGTCGATGATTTAAATATTATTGGAACTCCTGAAGAGCTCCCAAAAGCAGTTGATTATTTGAAGAAAGAATTTGAAATGAAAGATTTGGAAAAACAAAATTTTACATTGGTTTGCAAATTAAACATTTGAATAATGGAATTCTCGTTCATCAATCGACTTACACTGAAAAAGTCCTCAAAAGATTTTATATGGACAAAGCACATCCATTGAGTACTCCAATGATCGTGCAGTATTTTGATGTAAATAAAGATCCTTTTAGACCCGGGAAAGATAGTGAGGAAATTCTTGGTCCTGAAGTACCATACTTAAGTACTATTGGTGCCCTCATGTATTTTGCTAATAACACAAAGGCCAAACATAGCATTTGCAGTAAATACATTGGCAAGATGTAGTTCGGCTCTAACAATTAGGCATTGGAACGGGATTAAACATATATTTTGTTATCCTAGAGGAACGATTGATATGGGATTATTCTATTCTAATTCTTCTCTGCCAGAATTAGTAGGGTATGCTGATGCAGGATATTTGTCTGATCCACATAAAGCTATATCTCAGACAGGTTATCTCTTTACTTGCGGTGGTACTGCTATATCATGGAGATCTACCAAACAAACTTTAACTGCCACTTCTTCAAGTCATGTTGAACTACCTGCAATTCATGAAGCCAGCCAAGAATGTGTATCACTGAGATCTATTATTCAACATACCCGCGGAACATGTGGCCTATCTTACAACAAAAACACCCCAACAGTTCTATACGAAGATAATGCGGCATACATAACCCAGTTAAATGGGGGATTTATCAAAAGGGATAGAATCAAGCATATTTCACCTAAATTCTTTTTCACACATGATCTTAAAAAGAATCGTGAATTAGTATTCAACAAATCCGTTATAGTGATAACTTGGTAGATCTATTTACCAAGTCGCTTCCTACTACAACTTTTGAGAAACTAGTGCACAAGATTAGAATGCGTCGGTATAGAGATCTTAAATTATGATCAGTTGAGAGGGAGTCCATATATGTTGTACTCTTTTTTCCTTTATCAAGTTTTTATCCTACAAGGTTTTTCTTATAAAGGTTTTTAATGAGGCAGCTATCAAGAATTGTGTGCAAAATTATGTACTCTTTTTCCTTTACTAGAATTTTTCCCACTGGGTTTTTCCTAATAAGGTTATAACGAGGCATAATCTGTGAAATAGTCATTCAATAGGGAGTTTTATAAATCTACAATTTGTCCAAGCAAGCTGCATGTGTGTGTGGATGACTATTACATGCAAGTGTGAAATCAAGTTGTTTATTAGTTGCATTCAAGATTAATTATTTTAATGATAAATTTGTAATTCATAAATTGCTATTTTGCCCTTTATTGCATGTATAAATAGGGCATTTATGTACTTCATTTGAACCATCAATGAAGAGTGAAAAATTTCCTCTGTATAGTTTCTTTTCTTTTCATTATATATCGCAGTACTCAATTGAATAGAATATTTGGCATAACCCATATGGTCCAAAACTAACTTTAATTATTTTGATAAATTCCTTTATTAGCCCATGTGTTATTAGTATAGAAATAATAGCTATGTTTATTTAACCTAATCACAATAAAAATTACCCATAAAAAAACTCACATACCAAAAATATATTTTATATATATAGCCAATCAATAATCCAGAAATGTTTTTAAATGAAAAAAATACTGAACTGAATCAATGAAGTGTACAAAGATGGGCAAGAGAAAGTTTACATACCAATAGAATCAGGACTAACTCCAGCATCTTTAGCAAAAGATTCGGTAGTTCTGGCCATGTTCTTACCTTACCATGTAATCATGAAGATACAAATCTAGCCTGCAAAACCGAAGAGAAAAAGCCAAGAGAGTAAAACCCCAAAATTATTGTTTCTTGTGTAGGAGTGAGAATTGGAAAAACATTAAAGAAATGAAGAATTTTTCGAGATACAAACTCCCAAAAATCTAAAATTTCACGAAGAAATTCTTGATATAAAATGAAATGGCAACGACGCCATATATAGAACAAAATGCATATACTTACATCTTTTGTGCATCCGAGCCATCCATGATGAACTGTACTGAAAAGCTGAAAAATGAGAAAACTTATTTGGTAGATGCGGATTGTAGGGGAAAGAAGTTGGTGTGAGAAACCACTGAGTGAGGATGATAGAGAATTTATTTATTTATTTTTGAGAAGAGGATTTATTACATATATAGAGTACATTTTATTTGATAAAATCTTGACTCTACATTATATAGATTCACATAAAAATGCATTTGTATGTGAAGTAAGAGAGAGAATTAGTGGAGATTTATATAGTACAGGTGGATCACACGATATATATGAATGTGATTGATTTAATCAAATTTAAATTTGAAAAAGTAAGAGAGAAAGTATGAGAAATTCAATGGAAATAATTATACATTTGCTTCTTTAATTTGTTTTTCTCTATTTAACAGGGGACGTGTTTATGATTAGCAATGTTGCATATATGACTCAATTGTATTAAAAGCAAAAGACGATGAGCCCTTGAACTGATTTTGTCAATACTTGTGTTTTGGTTGAAAATGGGGCAAATTAAATATTCATCCAGGGGCTTAAATCAACATGAAATTGTCAAGAAAATTACGGTATAATTTTAGTTAAACTAAATGGGTTATAATGAGGTTAATTGAGTGGTAAGATTTTAATGAAAATTTGAAATGCTTAATTGTAATTAAGCAATTTTCAAATCAATTGCAGGTAAAATTACATTTTTAAAAGGGTTAATTACACTTAACGTCCCTGATCTTTCAAGTTTGTAGGAATTATGTCCCTAACCTCTAATATTACTTGTGGGGGTCCCTTACCTTTCAAAAGTATTACACCTGATGTCCCTCTGATGATTTCCATCCATTTCCACTGTTAAAGTCGGGGGTATTATCGTAAAATACTAAAATTTAAATATTTTAATGTTTTCCTTAAAAAAAAGAGAGAGAGGGTGTCTCCCCTCTGTGCTGTCGTCTGTGGCAGCACTTTCACTGCCGTTTCTGACAGCCCTTTGGCTGCCGGAGATGGCAGCGAAAGTGCTATCATTTCCTGCCCCATGTGCTACCGAAAATAGTAGTACTTTACTGTCATTTCTGGCAGCAAATGGGAGGGGGGAGACAACCCTTTTTGGCCAGAAGTGGCAACACTTTCGCTGTCATTTCCAACAGCCAATTTTTTTAAAAAAAATAAAATACTCAAATTTTGATATTTTACGATGTTACACCTAACTTTAACAGTGGAAATGAATAGAAATTGTCACAGGGACTCAGATGTAACACTTTTGAAATGTTAGGCACCCCACAAGTAAAATTAAAGGTTATGGACGTAATTTTAACAAACTCTTCAAGGTTGGAGACGTTAAGTTAATTAACCCTTTTTTAAATTATAATGAGAATCAAGCACCCCTACAATAACAAATATAGGGTAATTTACACCTACCATCCCTAGCCTTTTAACTTTTAATAGATTACGTCGCTAACCTTTAATTTTACACCTGGGGGTCCCCAACTTTTACCAAAATCCCCAGCCAGATCCTTGAAGAAGGAAACCGTCCAAAATGGCCGTTAGTCAAAGTGTTGACTATGAGTAATTTTGGTAAAACACAAAAGCTAAATATTTTAATTTAAAAAATTAAAAATAAATTTAAAAAATAATAATAAAAGTTTGGGGGGTCAGCCGCCACAGCTTTTTGGCTGCCATTTCTGACAACCAAAGAGCTGCCAGAAATGGCACCCCGGGGGAGGGAAGTCTCCCCTATGCAGTAAGCACGAGGGAGAGACTCTCCCCCTCCCTCTGCTGCTGTTTTTGGCAGCCTTTTAGTCGCCGGAAATGACGACTACAGGGCTGCCGGAAAATGACGGCTACAGCGCTGCCGGAAATGGCAGCGAGGGTGGCAGGGAGGGGAGTCTCTCTTGTGCTTGCTGCAGCTAAAAGCTACCATTTCTAACAATTAAAGGGTTGTCGAAAATGGCAACAGATAGGAGGGGAAGGGTCTCCTCCCGCTGCCATTTTCGACAGTCCTTTCGCTCGGCAGCCCTTAATGGCAGCTTGGGGGGAGGGGCCCCCAACCTTTTTTTAATTTATTTTTATTTTTTTAATTAAAATATTTATTTTTTATGTTTTACTAAAATTACCCTAGGTCAACACTTTGACTAATGGCCATATTAGACGGTTTTCGTCTCTAGGGACCTGGCTAGAAATTTTGGTAAATGTTGGGGACTCGCAGGAGTAGAGTTAAATGTTAGTAACGTAATCTATCAAAAGTTGAAAAGTTGGAGATGGTAAGTGTAAATTACCTACAAATATATGCACATACATTAATTACCTTCTATCTTAATTATTACATGTTTGTATTGCAATAAAAGAAAATCAGCAATAGATTTTTGTCTGTGAGTACGTGTAATAATAATACAATAGATTTGTCAAATCTAGATTATGCAATAAAGACGTCTATGAATTTTTTCTTTAAACTCATATGTATAAATAATTACCTTTAATGAGATAAGATACTTCATAAATTATTTTAAGAAATATGACTTTTACTGTGTTCTAGTCACCAGTAATTAGTACTTGAAAATATTTTTTGTATTATTATTATGCCAAAAAACTGATGATGATAATAATAATATTGAATTTTTGGATTGAGTTTCTCCTCTAGAAAAAAATATGAATTATTAATAATAATATAATATGTATAAATATATACACACACACATAATAATATAATAATTTTTAAAAAAATTAAAGTTTTACTTTTTTGACACAATTGGGGAAACTTTAGATACATGCCAATATCATTTTTTTAATATATTTGACTATGTATTTTCTTATTAGATGCCAAGATATTTTCTAGGATTAAATGTAATTTTTTTATATTAATAATTAATCCACCAGTAAGTTGTTGCCAACACATAGTTAATTGTTAGGCAGATTTGGTGGATTACAAAATTGTTGAGTATTTATTATCCATTTGCAATAAAATGGTCAATTTTTTTTTACCTAAATTTGAAATAATTAGATGTGGTTAGTTGAACTCATAAATTATATGTGCTGTAACGTTCATTTGAACTGGATTCAAATAAAATCCTTTCAAAAAAAAAAATTGAATTAGTGTAAGTTCCTATTTTTCTGGCCCAGATTGAACCAACAACAGAATTATTTACCCATTATTCCAACAGATGTACAATTTTTGGTAGCAAATTGAATTCTTTAACCATTTTCAAGGCGCCCCAAAACGGCTAACTAAGAAATCGTTGATGGGATTTTCGTAAGCCGCAACAAAGCCGTTGTGAAGGGTTATTTTCCTGCGGAGCTGGATTTGTTATGGCTTCGATTTAGCACGTGCTCCACCATGTCTTTGTAGCCGGAGAGATATTTTTCGGTGAAATTTTGAGTGACTAAGAAAAGAAACGGTTGGCTTTTCTGACCGTCACTGGAGTGATTTTGGCAACACTGGTTACAAGGGGTTAGAGCAAGATTAATGTAGGAGGAAAAATGCTAAGGGAGAAAAAACTTATTTCTAAATAATGTGTCAGAGAAAACAGTGTAGGAAAACATGAATTGAATGCGTGGTGTTATTTAATTGGATAAAATAAGTTTATGGGACAAACTCAAAAGGAGGAAGGGTAAAGGGGTAGGAATGGTAACGCGTGAGTTCGGTTCGGGGGCATATCAAAACCCTGCTCGTACCTGCGCCCGAACCTGATGCAATTAGGTTTAGGGCGGGTACGGGGGGTGGTTCGGAAGAAAATACTCGTTACCCACCTTGTTTAGAAAATCTTTAAAAATAATAATAATAATAAATAAATGGAAACTACATAAAATACCATTCCAATGATGTCAGTCTCATAAAAAAGTGAATACTTTTAATATTTAATATAATTATATAAAATGGAACAAATATATAACATATCTCAATGTTTTTTTTTTGTGAATAAAAACATTTCTCAATGTTAAATCTTAAATTTCTGACATAATCAGATCTTATTAAAGAAAGAAATTCGTATTTATTTTATATACTCCCTCCGTCCCAAAAAGATATTCCTCCTTTCTTTTTTTATCCCTCTCAAATTATATTCCCCTTTCTGAAGTTAATTTTGTAATTTTCTAATATACCCTCATTTATAATGCATAGTAATTAACAACAAAGAATAACTCAAGTGAAATATTAAATGAGTCAAAGGGTATATTAGGAAATTATATATTAAATTGCACATTTCCAATAACATTAAATGATGTTTTCTTAATCTATATAAAAAATAAAAGGGGAATATCATTGTGGAACGGAGGGAGTATTTAAAATTCTGACATACTAAGAACTTATAAAATATGTAAAAGTTGTCCCCAAAAAAAAGGAGTTAGTATAGTGGTTAGGCTCTTAGTATTTAACTCAAGAATCTGGGTTCAGTTCATTCCTTGTTTAATATTTTTAAATTACAAAAAAAAAAAAAAAGACTTGTTATCAGGGCGGGACGGCACATACCCGTCCCTAGCCTGTTAAGCAATCGAGGCACAAATATGCACCCCGTCCTGAGGGTAATGAGTTTCGGGGTGTAAATTGCCAGCTAACCCTCCAAAATAGGATTTTACACCCCAAATTTCCTACATTATTTGAGTTTGTAGTTGTGCTCTTAGAGACGAAAGATAGTAAAATATATTGAAGAACCCGGGGTGGAGGGGATTGTTGGGCGAGTCCCGCTATTTGTATTCCTACGTTCTCACTCAAACCAAGAGCAAAAACAAAACATTCCATGCTCAATCCAACCGGTAGTTCTGAGACATTTTTCCATGTAACTTAACCTGTAAAATTTGAAATCGTGATCCACAGATCTAGTTTAATATTTTTCCATTTAAAAGTCAAGTTTTGTCTAAATGGACATATATAAAAATTTTGACTACGTAATATTGTTTAATCAACCTTTTCCGCCCACTGGGGATCAAGGGTAGCCCAAGAGGCCGGGGGCCTTACCCTTTACCCTCCCCTCCATCCCCCTTGTAATATATATATATATATATCCTTTTCCGCCAACTAATTAAGGATAGCATTATTTATAGTTTTATAGGTAAAGTTCCAATAATAAATAAATAAAGGTCTTGTATGTACCCAATTTGAAATTACTATATTTAAATTGAACTGTAATTGAAGGGTTATGTCGTATTATTTTTTCGAAATCTAGTCTGCGCTACCTTTGTACCGCAGTTTTCCCGCTAAAAGTTTGTTAATATGGTCATTTTTGAGATTTTATTTTCTTTGAGGTAACTTGAGCGTTATTCTATAAATTTCATTTTTTTAATTTTTTATTAGTCTCTTGTATTTTATCCATTTCTCCAATCTTGCATCTTATCTTAAAAAAAAAAAAAATTTTTGGTGCTTAAAAAGCCTTTATTAAATTTAAATCAGTTTCACTTACATTTTTTTAGTATATAAATAGTCAAGCACTTATGCTGTCACGTGAAGTATTTTTTATTTTATTTCACGAACACAAACCCAACCCTCTAAACTTCATTTGACTCTTGAATTTTGAATTGAAGTCTATGGTTTGTTTTAATTTCACGACTTTTACATATATATATATATATAATTAAGTTCAAGCCCCTTTTTTTTAATTAAATTGAAAAATAATTTTTTCTTTTTTTTTGCAAACTTTTTTTTTTAGTTAATTGTGACAATATCATCAACTGATATACTAAAATTAGTTTTATAAATAAAAATGGTAGGGTATGATAATATATGAGATTGACAATTTAATTTAATAACTAATAGATAAGTAGCATCATTCAATTGCTTAAATTATAGATAAATTTAATTATCTAATTGTCTAACCTATGGATAAGTGTCGACGTGCTTGAAATTTGTTTATATATATATATATATATATATAGGGGGATCTTTGGGGGGGGATTGGAGAGAGGTACGTGTAGTTCTCCAGCCTAAAATACGAGTATCTTAATGATTAGAGTTCAATTCGAACCACAAATTTATAGTTTATAATTAATATAAATGAAACATATAAATTGTTAGTTTAAGTTAATTGAAAATTACAATTATAATTTTTTTAATTTTTCTTGTATGATTATTAATAATTATGACTACTTTTCCTTTAAAAATATATGACTACTTTTATATATTATTAATTTATATTATCTTCATGTTCTATTACTATATGGATTTCCAATAAAAAATATTATCAGAGTACATGATATCGTCTAACTAACAATTATTTCATACAATGTCATTTATCTAAAATAGTGATAAAAAAATAATATTTATTTGTGTTAACAATAACAATCGTGTTAAAATTTACTGTAAATAACAGTTGCATTAACATGACAAAGAATAAATTTTCATTACTATTTAGTTGATATTAAAAGTTAATTATTTCTTATATTAAGTAGGTAACGAACCTTATAAAACCCCCATCATAGAAAAAAAAGGGAAAAATTTTATTAAATTTCATATTATTTATTTTTAAAATAATTATATATATGTATATATTCTTCGCGTGTAATGCACAGGTGAAAATCTAGTTTTATGAAAAGTAAAACATTTTGATTTGATTTTTTGCCTGTTATAATTTTTAACTTTTCATAAAAACGTAATTTAAATAAGATGTCACGTGACAAACTATAAAGTCTTGAGTTAACGCAACCTACAGTCCCAACTATATCCCGTTAAAAAGAACATTAATTAGAATAAGAGATCGAGACAACTAAGAGTTTAAATATTTATATTTTAAGCATGAAACAAAATATACAAGTTGATTCCATGAAACCACTACTGAAACTGGTTTGATGTGAAAAAACTAGGGTGTCTCTAGAAGGCTCATGATAATTTATGCTACTTAAGATCTCATGAAATTCAAGAAAACTTGACGGCGGATCTAAGATTTTTAGTAGTACAAGTTGGAACATACAAAATATCATCAAATCAACTAACGATATATACAAGTCTGGGTGTTCGGGTTTTGGGTTTGAGTATTGGATTGACTAAGCTCAGATCAAATATTTCAGTTCAAGTTTGGTCTTGAAAACGGTAAGCCCCTTCGGGTTTGGTCTTAGTTCGGGTTTGAATAATACTTCAGGTTTTGTTCAGGTTTTTTGGGTATTAATCACATATTATATGAACGCATAAATGGAAAAAAAAGAAACACTTAACTAGGTAAGAATAACAAAAAAAATTGAAGTATATATAATACACTTAAATGAAAATAATAATGATTGGATTCTAATGTAATGAAGTCAATAATTAAACACTAACGTTTAGCTAGTTGACTTTATTTATATATAGATTTTATAGTTTTACCACAAATTTATAGCATTATCAATTAATTAATTAAAAATAGTTTATCTTGCACAAATCACATGACACATATATAGAAACTAATCAAATCCTTATAGAAAAAGAGAAATTCGCATCTCTTATATAGATATAGAGTTTTGATTTTTTTGTATGGAGAAGACTAGTGTCGTAAAAATATGATTGTGAAATGAAGAAGATGGTTTTGTAGATTAAGATAGAATTAATTAGAAATTTAAATTTAAAAATTTTGAGAGTAAAAAAAATATTCAAGTTTTTCAGGCTTTTCGTGTTTTAACTCAAACCTGAAACCCGTCTAAACCCATTTGATTTCGAATTTGAGTACCTAAAACTCAAAAATTTTTACTACCTATCCGATCGGAGGGGGGTTTCTAAGAAAACAAATCTAGTTCTAAAAATAAAACCAGATATGTGGATGTGGCGCTAAATCAGCGCCACGTATGGGAACCAGACCCCAAAAAGATGAATTTCAATCCCCCATTATGAAAAGTATGTGGAACCTACAAATTAAACCAAAAGCCCATCCCCCTTCTTTCCGATTCCCTTCTTCCTCCACCCCTTTCTCTATGCCTATGTGAAAATCCTAACAATCAACCCTCATCCCCAAATCGACCGTGTAAAAGAACTCGCTGGAGGAGCCCACCCAACGGTACCAAGCCCAAGTGCAGCTCTCTTTCCTCCGACAGAACTGTGCCAAGAAATTCAAGGAGATCCGCAACGACCACGAGCATTTTTGTGATTTCACACGACTGAATTTACAAAGCATAAACCCCGGAGAAAGCAAGCAAAGGACAAATATCATCGTCATTGCAACTGTCTGTGTAGATAGATTGTAATCAACTGGCCCAGATCCCTCAACTCCAACAAACTATCGATTTTCCAACTAGAAAACCTAAAAAATCTCCAACCCATCTGGCAAAAGTTGCCTTGTAAATCATAGTAAAATCAAGTTCCACTGGTAAGAAATTCAAACAAGAAGACTTCTTGAACCAAAAGAGAGGACTTTCAGTTGGCTTCTTATGTTCAGAAGCAGTCAACCACTGACTGGTTCATCCATTATTTACCATTGATTGATATCACAAAATTGCCCCAAGTTTGAAGAGAAATGAGGGAGAAATCGCTCGCGGCCAAGAGGATTCTTTGGGTGGTTTATTGTGTTAATAGTAGCAACAGCAATTGCATTGGCACAGAGGCCCAAAGAAGTGGATGAAGAAGGGAATCAGAAATAGGCACAGAGAAGCCGAGGAAGAAGGAATCATAAAGGAGGCGGGATGGGTTGGGCTCTTGCTTTAGTTTGTAGGTCCCACGTCCTTTTCATAATGGGGGATTGAAATTCTTTTTTTTTTTTTTTTTTTGGGGGCGGGGGCGGGGGTTCAA
>CAVNYN010264534.1:0-14743 GCA_963692815.1 Nyctanthes arbor-tristis | reverse complement strand
TCGATTTTGCATATGTTAGGCAGAGAAATTTCTACTTGTTCTATTTAGTTCCGCTTCATGTTTATCCCCCTTTTGATACATATATACGTTTCTTTTCTTATCACGTTTTTTAAAAATTTTTTTTGATCCCTCTTGAAATTCATGCACGTAACTAATTCGTTTTAGGGCACTCTTCTGTACTTGAAACCGAAAATCAATCATATATATATATATATATTTGTTATTTCTTACGATTAACACCAGCTTTGTCTATATTATGTACGCAAAATGTATCTGTGTTTGCAGTATAAAGTTTTAATGAAACGGTATTTAATTTTGCTTCTACTAGTATTTTTTTATACTAGTTGACAAATTCTAAAGAAAGAAGTCAATTCTTGTGAGGTTCAAGCTAAGCCAAACGTGGGATTTTGTGGTCTGTGGAAGCATGGTTTGATTTGATTGACCTGTGCAAAATTTGATAAAGGTAAGGTAAAGAACATGTCATGAAAGATTTGCTAGATGACAACATGGCATTTCCTTGCTATTATAGGAGTAATGGAATTTTCACCAAGTGTAACCGCACTTAGGTGATTAATTAGGTAGCTAGGCCACCTTTTTATGGAAAAAGAGGTCTCATCTTGTCTTACTTATTTCCCCAAAAACTCAAAACTCATTTGACAGGTGAAATTTGACATCAGTAAAAGTAACGTCTTGGATTGGTTAATATCCTTTCACGTCAATAATATAGTAACGCTTGAAATTAACTAATTAATTAAAACGACAATGTGAATTAAATTGGTAGAGAAAAATTAATCAGTACAACTTATCTTGCATGCATCCAACATTGACAACGGTGATCATGACCGGCTAGCTGTATATGAGACGATAAATGATAAGATCTATTGTGAAGTAGGAAAGAACTCAAATCACCAATATAGTCATATGCGTAACATGGGTTCCTTTTCAAAACTTTATTCAGATCGGAAGAGCGTTTTACATTGTTTAAGATTAATTTGACCATGTATCTAATAAGGTTTTACGATATCTCTCCTACCTCTAACAACCAATTAAAAATCGGCACCCGCATATGTACATGCTATAGTTGGCAATGTCTCCAAAGAGTTTTGGGTTATGAAGGAAAATCTCAACAGTTAGATACGAAAAATATATCGTTGATAATCAAGTAGATCAAATACGTTCCAATGATGCAAAAACTGAGCTTTTTAATCATGAAAATGGCACATTCATTAACCAATATTACTTGTTTATGTGACATTTGGAGAGGGGACCAATGACCCACTTCTTTTTTGTTCTATTATTGTTCATAATAATATGCTTCATGCACATTATTTGATTTTACCCCATCTCCTTTTTTTTTTTGCCCCTTTGTCATGCATTACAAGCCCAATAATAATTGACTAATTGTCGTATCTTGTCTTCAAAAATGACTTAAAAAAAGGAGGGAAAATGAAGTGTTTTCTATAGCTCTGAACCATGTCGAAAAGACTAGCACTCAAAAAAGTGATGTAATGTATGCATTTCGCGTGCGATCAAATATTCAATCATTAGTACAAAATGTATATATGCACATATAGATATGTATATGTATATATGCACACACACAAACACACACACACACACATATATATATATATATATAACAAAGGCTTTAAACTCTTAATAATTTAGAAAACAACAATAAAAATTAAAGAAGTACATTGGCCCCAAAAGGCAAAAATTAAAAATAAAAATTTTTTGCCAAACGGGTCTTTTGAGTTGAGAGATATATAGTATATAATGATTAGAATAGATAGAGAGAAACAATGAAAAACAACATTGTTGGCCATCTTATTGTAATGGAAATGATCTCCTCCCCCTCAATGTCAATTAGATATAATGTGGTAGCGTCACAGCAACTCAGCTTGGGCGGCATTAAAACGTCATTGTGAAAGTGTAATTAAAGTTCTTAGAATTAATTAAGGAGCCGTTGTTAACTTAAGTTTTTATAAGTATTAATTATTATTCTTATTTTTCCTAAAAACAAAAGTATGACACGTACACAAACTTTCCGTCACAAATACATAGCTTGATGACATTTTCCCAATATGTCTCTTTATAGAAACAGCAATCATGTATAAGAGTTCATGCAAATGAACACAAGTTTTAAAACATGTCAAGTGTGAACTCAACGATACAAAAGTAAACATGCAACTTTTTCCCCTTCTAATCTTCATAGTTAGGGACAAGTGGTTGGTAAAAGCCCTACAAAGTTATGGACTAAGCTGTTTCATAATTGCATTTGGTCTCAATTAAACTATTACTTTTGCCGTTGAAAATCAAGAAAGTAAGTAATATTCTATTCTCTTTTAAATTCTGAACTTTTCATTTTTGCTGATTAAATTTATCCGTCAATACCAAATTAACACTACATATCCAAAAATGAATTTGGTTATAAGACATTCTAAGTGTATAAAGTCAACATACGTTGTAGTTGACCAAATTGTGCCTTTAGTTGTCAAAAATTGAAGCTTCTCTACCATATACAAATATTCCTTTCCTTGACAAGATATCTAGCTACCTCTCCAAATAATTTTATTTACCTTAGCTAAATTGAAACGGTTTTTCGTAACCAAAACCTGGATAATTAAAGTATGTGCGAGGCATGTATGTTCTATCCTACGCTAAGATATGTGCGGGCATATACGTTTTAACCTATTACATGTACGTTCGTGTTATACGCCTCAAATCTATCTAGTTGAGGGGTTCGTTTTAACTAACTTTATTTTAAGTGTGTGGAGAAATTAGTAGTTTTTTTTTGGATGTCACCATTAACACACACCACCCCACTATGAATTAACAGTCAAAATTTCAAGTAAACCGGAATCTAAAAATTTCTTGATAAGATATCTAGCTACCTCAAGATTCTTGAGTACGTCAATCATACAAAATATTCAAATGGCACATAAATTTCTATGCACATAAATGACCAACTTATAATTTGGGCGTAGCTACTGTTTGAATAGCATATATATAATTCTCTTCTAAGTAAAATAGGCCCCGCGATTGATTTAATTTATTAGTATGGTTACAATTTTCATAAATAGCACAAACATACCATGACTAACGGTGTTGGGTGAATGGAGTCTAATTGTATTCTTCTTAAATTTTTCCTTAACATAAGTTGATGACGCAGACTGAAGCCTAATAGATAACTAATACAAGATTATTACACATGTAAACGGAGATTCGCACATGAGTCAACCATATAGGCGCAAAATTGAAGAAAAACTTCAAATCATATATATGTAATTTTATTTAAACACTCAACCAAGGAATAATTGAAACATGCGACACCTGTTGAGAGGAGAAAAAGAAAAACCTGCAGTTATAACCCTCATTAAAGACACAAATTACACATGTCATCTCATTACTTGGAGAGAAAGAAATAAAAACTATATAATAAATAGATTCTAAAAGTTGGTTAGACCCGTATATCTTTTATTCTTATCGTCAACAGTTGACCGGTGTCTCCGCTGAATATAGGATTTCATCCCCAATTGAAAATTTTAATATTGTAAAAATATTGCATACATGCATGCATTAAGTCGACCTGATATCCACCCCAACCCACACCCCCCACAATTAGTTTACCTTGAATGGAGTTGAAAAGGGAGAATTCGTTTGAGTCCAAGATCACATTAGACTACTAATAAATTAGCAATTAATTTAATTGCCACTGTGAGCAGTATTAATTATTCAATAGGAGCTAGGCCGGTGAAGAACAAAAGTCAAACAAAACAATTTGCAAATGTTTGATTTTCAATTTCTTGAACTTATATTATAAGGTCAACCAATCCTAGGATCTGACAAAACTGTTGTCTGATAATAATGCTATATATACTATACATTATCTTTGAATAGAGAGTTCTTAGTTTGGAATCTGCATATATTTTATAAATTGCAATTGGTAATTCATCTGCAGAAAAACCTAATTGAAATTTGATTATTCAAAAACTAATTAGAAGTGGACTTTTATCCACATCCATTATAGATGCTTCTATTGTACTTGTATGATTTAATTTCAAAGGGATAGATTACTTGTTTTGATTAAACGCACGGGTTTTGTCTCACCATCGATTGATACTCTTCTTGTATATCAATTAATTAATATTGTATATATTTATTTCCTTAGTCGTACGTGTACGTACTTATATTAATTGCTAGTGTACTTTGAATTGTATCTTGAGTAATATATAGGAACGCTCTGCATTATACATGCAAGAAAAATGAAGTAATAATCTTGAATTGATATTCAACTTAGTTTTGTTATGCATTTTAATTTATTTATAGTTTTTCCCAAATACAATTTATATTGAAGTGAAAAATTATTAAGATTGGTTATACACCAATATTTGGTAAGAGTGCTTAACAATCATCGAGACATTAATTATAGATATACTAACGGAATCTCAAAACATATTTTCAATTTTACTAAGAATTTTCTTTTAGGTATAGTTATTTGTGAGCATAAATAAGCTGTGTCACTAAATATTAAGTTGTAAAAACATAGAAAAAATGAATTATATATTTATCTGTAAAATTATGATTTTTCATCGGTGATAGCTTATAAGGTGAGGTTTATGTTAATGGTAACTCCCTTTTTGTGTGAAGAAACTCAAGAAGTCAAATGAAAGGTATTCTTCAAACCTCTGTCGACAAAAAGGGCTTTTATCTAAAGGTTAGACAGCTTTTATCTAAAGGTTATGTCTAATTTAGATCCATTTTCTGAAGTGGGTTGTGGTTTGGAATCTTGAGTTGAGAATAATTTATTTTGGGCTGTGGTCTGTTTGGGCTCCCCTTTTAAATATCTACAGGTATTTGGCCCGGCCCCAAAAATATCTTCAGAAATGGCTCTTGTAAGCAGCTAGGGTGACCATTAAATGACCAAGTCTCAATAAAGAATATTTGTTATGTGTAACATGCATGTGTCAGCAGTTTTTCTACAGTGTATGAAGCCTAATTTGATTCCATAGAAATCAGCCACGCATGTGTAAGGCTAAATAAAATTGGGTGT
This sequence comes from Nyctanthes arbor-tristis, assembly GCA_963692815.1. Lineage (NCBI taxonomy): Eukaryota > Viridiplantae > Streptophyta > Magnoliopsida > Lamiales > Oleaceae > Nyctanthes > Nyctanthes arbor-tristis. The sequence goes on along the minus strand of CAVNYN010264534.1, from coordinate 9,690 downwards.
GTAAAAGTTGAAAAAGGGGTAACATTTCGTATTGTCACGCAAAGATTCCAAACTCAAGGCGGACCTTGTATAGGCTGTCGGAAAGTGGTTAAGAGCCTACTGCAATGTAACCTCCTTAAGGTGTCAAACAATATGCACTAACATAGACTAATAAGAAAAGAAACATGCACTCACCTATTGGTACAAAAATTTTAAGGTACCGACATTGGTACGTGTTATAGAGCTTACATAGTATAAAAAAACACAAGAAACGACTAGTGATTTCATGAAACCAATGATAGTTTTATAATTATTAGGGCCTGCAATTGAGCCGATGTTACTATATGTAGAAAAATTGCCTATTGGTATGTGTGTAGTCAAGCTCAAACCTATGTCATTTTTGCATACATAAAGAAGCCTAATATAGTAGGCTCTTGATTAGAACTACAGGCTAGTCTGGTTTTGTTTCTTGTGTTTTTGTTTTTCTTGTGTTGTTTGGTTTACTATCGAGAAAGCAAACTTTATGGATAAAAAGTTCCTAATACAATCTGATAGTTATACCATGGTACCGGCCAACAAATAATGTGGTAGAATAGAGAGGGGACATGTGACAATATAAGGCATAATATTGGTTTTGTATTGGCCCATATGATATCGCTAGTACTATATAGTGATACCAACGAATGTTATTTGAAAATTTTAAATGGTTATACCAAGAAAATAAAATCAAAGATTAGTACTAGACTAGATTTAAGAAATAGCTAGACCAAGTAAGTTTTTTCTAGTACTTAAGATACTTTCTTACTGACATATATTAGACTCAAATTCAAGTCACAATTCCTCCTTTGAAGAGTAGATTTTACCTGATTTATGTATTCAGTGGCTATATTTGTTTGATCAATTATTATAGTAACCCTCAAAACTTAGAAATAACCACAAAGTGTCACAAAAATTAGGTTAATTTTTTTGATATTTTCTTCACCGCATAGATATGATTCTGAATTAGTAATTTCTTGCAGAACAGTCTCTGTTTCAATCATTCATTCAGACAGCACAGTACACCAACATTACAATACAATGAAGAAGAAACCAACAGCCCACTGCCTTCCAACTTTTGAATTTCTCTATCCTATTTTTGCCATCAAACTGAAACCCTACTCTCTCTCTCTCTCTCTCTCTCTCTCTCTCTAGAAATCTCTTTCTGTCTCTCTCTAGATTCAAAGCTAGCTACGAATTAATTTAAAGGCCATTTGCTATTCTTTTTGTCCGTTTCGTTGCTTCTGATGAGCCCATGACACTTGTATGGCAGATGCTACTTTAATTACTAGATTTCAAAATCAAGAAAAGGACTTTTTTTAAAAATCTTTTCTGAATTTATATATAGCTAAGAACCCCAATTCATCTCTCAAACGTGCCGACTTCATATCAAAAATCAAAATATTCGAGTGGACATTGCTTTTTCTCGCTCTGACTGAATATTTGTGTTAATTTGCATGCATGAGAAATTTTAAGTAATTTGTGTGATTCTATATTAAATGTGTGTGTGCGCACACGTAAAAAGTGAAATATGAATTATTTGTCCGTCATTAATCATTAATAATATGATCATGTTTTTGATTTGATGTTAATGTCCACTAGAATGTTACGCAAGTGGTTATTGTTATTTGAATGATATATACATGGACGTGGTCGTCTCTCTCGACCGGCTCACCTTTTCTATATTTGAATCGTATGGGAGAATTATTCTCGGGAGGCTTCTTATTCTTGCAATTTTTTGAGAATTTTCAGCGAAAAAGTCGAACCATGGAAAGTAACGTTGCAAGTGCTCATCCTTCTTTTGAACTGATTAAGAAAAGAATAACAATTTACCTAATTTTAACATTTGTACAAAAAATTTATTAAGCTTTACCTATATAATTCCTACCCCAAAACTAATAATAAAAAAAAAAAATCACCAAAAGACGTGGCATAGCTAAAAACAATATCGTAGTTTGTATTCAACAACTCCAAGAAATGTGACTAGAAAAAAAAGAGGTTATCCCTTTGAAATAGTTATCTGTCTTTGTGTTTATTTTACTTTTTACGGCCTGCATTTTTATTTTCCTTCAACCCGACAGAATGAGATATGTTGAGGACGTCACTCAAAAAACTACTTAACATATTTATGAACTTGTGAATTAAAATCTTTATATATGTTTAATGTAAACACTTATATATATAACCATATTTTTTAATATATAATAATATATTATCCTTTAAGCAATGCTTAAAACGACAAATATTCCTTAACTTTAGTTGTATTAGGCAAAGGAGACAGATGTAATAATTATAAGACACAAAATGCGTACATAAATTCTTGGAATATAATAATTAATGAAAAAGCAAAAGTAAATCATTTGTTCCAATGACAGATAATCCTAGGTTTATAACAAGCATTAACGATATTAATTATAAGATAAAGATACAGAGATTCAATTCAATTGTCTAATTAAATCCTCTTCATCTCAAATTACAAAAACAGACAAGATTCATCAGAAACGTGTCAAAGGGAACACTGCCCTTTTCATTGCATGATTGAGCTCCTAGATATATTTTTTTTTTACTTACAATTACCATGCAATAAATAAGCAGTTTTTCTGAGGTTATATATAGGACTCGTCCCAGGATGTTTTTTTGTAATAAACCCATGATATTTTCTTCATACTCAGAATAGATTAAGTATTGCAATTGGTAATAGAAAGAAAGAGAGAGTTCTTTGTTTCAGGACCTGATAATGGGCGCCATGGAACCCAAGAGGGCGTATGTTACCTTCTTAGCTGGGAATGGAGATTATGTGAAAGGGGTTGTTGGGTTAGCTAAGGGTTTAAGGAAGGTGAAATCTACGTATCCGCTTGTGGCGGCGGTCTTGCCGGATGTACCTGAGGATCATCGGAGGATCCTCGAGTCTCAAGGGTGTATTGTTCGTGAGATTGACCCGGTGAGTCCACCAGAGAATCAAAGTCAGTTTGCCATGGCATATTATGTCATCAACTACTCAAAACTTCACATCTGGGAGGTAATTAATATATTAATTATTCTTTATACAATCGGATGAAGCTTTTAGATGAAATGGTCCAACATTTTAACGTTACCTTTATTGGGCATACATATATTCTTAAATAATTTTTTATTCTTATTATAATTTGGTTACCAATATTGGGTTGTGTAACTTATGGTTGCAGTTTGTTGAGTATGGCAAGATGATTTACTTGGATGGAGACATTCAAGTTTTTGATAACACAGACCACCTCTTCGACTCGCCGGATGGATACTTCTATGCGGTTATGGACTGTTTCTGCGAGAAAACATGGAGCGGTACGCCTCAATACCAAATCGGCTACTGCCAACAGTGCCCGGAAAAGGTACAGTGGCCGGCCGAAATGGGCCCTTTGCCACCTTTGTACTTCAATGCTGGGATGTTTGTTTTCGAGCCGAACCTTTCAACCTATTCTGATCTCTTAGAAACCCTCAAAGTCACTCCTCCTACTTCATTTGCAGAGCAGGTAAAAAAATTTACTCTCATTCCCTTCTTTTGCAACTGTTTTAATTTTTTCCTATGTATTGTACATGATTAACTGATCATTATCTGCACAGGACTTTCTAAACACGTACTTTAGGGACGTATACCGGCCAGATCCCTCCAGTTTACAACCTCGTCTTAGCCATGCTTTGGCGACATCCTGAAAATGTTGATCTCGATGGTGTTAAGGTTGTTCATTACTGTGCTGCGGTAAGTATGTGTACTTGGCCAATTCTCAAATTCAATCTGTTTCTGAAATTGATCCATGAGTATATGCGTCTGATTATGGATTTTTTTTCTAATTATTTTAACTTACAGGGATCTAAGCCATGGAGATTTACGGGCAAAGAAGAGAACATGCAAAGAGAAGAAATAAAGATGCTGGTCGATAAATGGTGGAATATATACGTCGATGCGTCGTTGGATTATGCAAATAACTCAAAGGAAGAGCGAAACCCATCAGCCCCTAAGCTATCAGAGGCTGGTGTAATCGAACGTGTTACTGCCCCATCAGCAGCATAACTCTGGATTAGCTCCTATTTCATTTCATTGGTGAAACTAACGGACCGACCAGTCAGGTTTTAGTAACCGTCGTCCTTAGAGTAGATAGGTTGTTTGAACTAGTAGCTCAGTTATCCTGTTTTTATGATTATAGTCAAATAATGTATTGTGAACTTGTTTTACTGTATAAATAACTACCTGAGAATAAATGGGAATGGTAATGCCTCTTGACATCCGAGCCAGTGGCAATTATTTTATTCTTCCCTTTCACAACAGATCTACCACCATCCAGAGTATCAGTAGAAACTTCAGATGGGGAGAGGAATTTGCCATACCCCTTAACATAGTTTATACCTTATTCTTCTTTGATAGACCCTCAATGCCTTTTGTTAAGTTACGCACAGCTTTATCTTTTTGGGCCATCATCGCGGGGAGATCAACCTCAACAGAAGATAATTTAACACCATGACTAACAAATGAATGCTTGGCTTCATGATACATATGGGATTAATGAAGAAGTGCCTGCAGAAAGTAAATGAAATTGAGGACAAAGAATTTAAAATTTAAATAGTGAAGATCCTAAACTCTATTTACAGTAATTTCAATACCTAACACGATACCTAGTTCGTTTGCTCACCAAAATGAATCACTTTGAACTTTAGGATTCGCATTGGCAGAAGTCAAGGCCAAAGTCGGACAGTTTAACAACAGTGGAATATTCCCAATAGTTCATAAAGACAATTCAAATTGCTTTCCCATGTCCAACCCAAATAGTGGTGTAGCCAGAAGTTTAAGCTTGTGGGGGCGACTGCCAGCTATTTTTCTAGCATTATGATGGACTTTTGTTTAGTAGCTTAGCATAGTAGAGGAATGTCATTAATACTTAATAGGGGGAAAAAACTACATATAGTATATCTATTTTCTTTATCTTGTTGAGTAAATATAAAAATAGGGATGAATTTTAGCCCTTCCAGGCCCGAAAAAAGTTTTGAAAATTTTATGGAAGAAGAAAAGGATTTATAGATTAACTTACTCAAACCAGAATTTTTCTTCGTTACAACATAGATTATTAAACTTTTAACTAACTTGTGTTGGGCGGGTCCAGCTTATGATGATACCCAACTTAAACACAAGACAAAAGTTAGAGGATTAATTAAGTAATTTGGCAGAATAAAAATTGGAAGTCTTGAGGGACACGAAATCCTAGGCCAAATTGGATTAGGTTTAAGGCACTATATATATATATATATATATGTTGAAGCATGCATGTGAGATGCGGCCGAAAAGAAACAAAAATACACGAAAAAGGCATAAAGCAACTATATTAATTCACGCACGTCAACCGAGAATAGGAATAAAATCAGCCCTGTTTTTCTTATCACTTGGAATGAAGTTTTTGACGTTTTATTTCGGTGTTCGACTTCTTCAAGTGGTGGTTTCTCCAAGTTAATTCTTGGAACGGACTATGTGATATATTTCCCTCATCTCTTGTTATTGATTATTGGGTTCCATCTATTGTTGTTAGATGAGTAGTTTGTGGTGCCAAGAATAGTATTTTTGACGGTGTTGCGTGATTGTGGTAGTGTGTGATTACCTCTTGATTTAGGGAATAATCTTGAGAAGATAAACATTGTAATCCAATTATTATTTGGTGATAGTGGAGTTGTCGGTTTGCCCCATCGATTTTCCCTTTTCATTTGGGACGTTAAATAATTCTTGGTGTTATTTACGTTTTCGCACATATATTATTGTTTGATATATTCATTGCCTATTTTAATTACACGGGTTTAGGGAAATTGATTAAATTCCCAACAGTGGTATCAGAGCCAGGTTCAATCGTGTGGATTAAAAGGGATGACCCAGTTGGTAGTGCTATGATCAGGCTTACCAATCACAATTGGGTGACATGGAAACCTAGGATGGAGGATATCCTTTACTGTAAGGATTTGCATGATCCTATTGATGGTGATGATTCTAAACCGGAAGACATAGAAGATAGGGATTGGTAGAAATTGCACAGGAAAACCATTGGGACGATAAAGCAGTGGATGGATAATAGTGTTTTTCATCATGTGGCACAGGAGACAGATGCAAATAAATTGGAGACTAAATTGGAGTCCATGTTTGAGAAGAAAACTGCAGCCAGAAAGTCCTTTCTAATCAGATACTTGGTCAATATGAAATATAAGGACGGTACGAGCGTGACAGAGCACTTGAATAATTTTTAAAATGTTGTGAATCAGCTGGTAACAATGGGAATGACTCTTGAGGATGAATTGAAAGCATTACTGCTTTTGAGTTCTTTGCCAGACAGTTGGGAGACCTTTGTTGTGACTATTAGTAACTCTGTTTCAGATGGTGTGTTGTCTATGGATTCTGTAAAGAATAGTATGCAGAATGAGGAAATCAGGAGGAAATCTTCAGGTTTGCATGTGGGTTCAGATAATACATTGGCTCTTGTTTCAGATGATTACAGAGGAAGAAGCAAGAACAAAGGGCAAAGGCGTCACAACAAGTCTAGAGGCAGGTCCAAATCAAAAGATAAGAAGACTTGTTATCATTGCGGCAAAGTGGGTCATTATAGAAGAAATTGTAGGATTTGATTGAGAGAGCAGAAGGAGGGTAATAATCAAAAGAAAGAGGATGAAAATACTGTAGGTGTGGTGACTAGTGATGTGCTCCCCTGCGGAGTGGGTCAATGCCTGCATGTTAGAGACCCTCTTACTAAGTGGCATGTTGATAGTGGTGCCTCATACCATGTTTGCAGAAATATTGAGTTGTTTACTACATACAGAGCATGTGATTATGGCCAGTCAAGTATGGCTAACTCTTCACATTCCAAAATCATAGGGATCGGTGACATTCACCTAGAGACAAATATGGGGTACATAGCATATTCTTGACATGCGGTTTAATCTGCTTGCAATAAATACGCTCGACCGAATGGGGTATTTTAGTACTTTTGGTGATCAAAAGTGGAGGTTATCAAAAGGATCTATAGTAGTTGCCAGTGGAAAGCTTTGTTGCACGCAATACAAGACTTATGTAAAGGCTTGTAAGACTGAGATAAATGCAATTGAAGAGCCTTATCCTGATTTATGGCACAAGAGGCTTGGGCACATGAGTGAAAAATGTTTGCAAGTTTTGGCTAAGAAGGTAGCTATTTCTTTAGCTAATGGTACATTTCTAGACCGATGTGAACATTGTTTATTCAGTAAGCAAACTCAAGTTTCCTTTTCTAGCACGTTTAAAAGAAAAGAGAATATTTTAGATCTTGTGCATTCGGATGTGTGTTCTCTTGGTGATGTAGCATATTTGGGTGGAGACAAAATTTTGTTACATTTGTTGATGATACTTCTAGGAAATTATGGATCTATCTTTTGAAATCTAAGGATTAGGTACTCCAGTGCTTTAAGCAGTTTCATACCATGGTAAAACGAGAAATAGGGAAGTGTTTGAAAAGCCTCAAACAGATAATGTTGGGGAATACACTTCACATGTGTTCAGAGAGTATTGCTCAAATTTTGGGATTCGACATGAGTTTACAGAAACAGGGACTTCTCAACATAATGGTGTGGCAGAAAGAATGAACCGTACCATTTTTGACAGAATCAGATGCATGTTGAAGACAACCAAGCTTCCTAAGACATTTTAGGGCGAAGCAGTTCGGACTACTTGCTATCTGATTGATAGATCTCCTTCAGTTTCCTTGAATTCTGATATTACAGAAAGAGTTTAGACAGGCAGAGATGTTTCATACTCTCATCTGAAGGTGTTTGGGTGTAAAGCCTTTATACATGTACCTAAGGAACAGAGATCAAAGCTTGATGACAGAGCTACTCCTTGTGTTTTTCTTGGCTTTGGTGATGAACAGTTTGGATACAAATTTTGGGATCCAAAGAAAAGGCAGCTTGTGAGAAGCAGAGATGCAGTGTTTTATGAAGATCAGACGATTGAGGACTTTGATAAAGTCAAGCAGCCTAAGGAGATGACTTCAGTTGTTCCTGGTGTCATACCTGATAATTCTTCAGCATCTCAGCCTAGCACTAGCAGTTAGGTAGCTCCTATTGATGATGAAACAGTTGATCATATACTAGTTGATTAGACTAGTAATCAGGAGGAGCAGATTACTGATCAGGGGGAGCAGACCCTGTTGAAGAAGAAATTGGAGAATCAAGAAGATCTGTAAGAGGGCGTATACCATCTACCAGGTATCCTGAGTCTGAGTATATTTTGCTCACTGAGGATGGAGAACCAGAAAGTTATTTAGAGGCTCAGGGTCATAAAGACAAATCCCACTAGATGAAAGCCATGGTAGATGAGATGACTTCTTTGAAGAAGAATGACACCTATGAGCTGGTAAATCTTCCTAAAGGTAGGAAGGCTTTGAGGAATAAATGGGTGCATAAAATCAAAAGAGGCAGCAATGGTGACTTGTTGAAGTATAAGGCTCGCTTGGTTGTGAAAGGTTTTGGGCAGAAATACAGTGTTGATTTTGATGAGATTTTCTCCCCTGTGGTGAAGATGACATCCATCAGAGTTTTCTTAGGTTTAGCAGCCAGTTTGGACTTGAAAATTGAACAACTTGATGTGAAGACTGCCTTTCTTCATGGTGATTTGGAGGAAGAGATTTATATGGTACAACCAGAAGGGTTTGAACAGAAGCGGAAAGAACGCCTTGTATGCAAATTAACAAAGAGTTTGTATGGCCTAAAGCAAGCACCAAGACAGTGGTATAAAAAGTTTGATACTTTTATGATGAGTCAGGGATATACAAGAACTACTGCAGATTCTTGTGTTTATTTCAGATCTTTTTCCAGGTGATAAATTTATTATTTTGCTGCTTTATGTTGATGACATGCTTATAGTTGGCCAGGATACAGGATTGATACAGAAATTGAAGGATTCTTTGCATAAGTCATTTGATATGAAAGATTTGGAGTCAGCTAAACAGATTTTGGGCATGGAGATTGTTCGAGACAGAAAATCTAAGAAGTTGTGCTTATCACAGAGACATTATATTGAGCGAGTACTTGAAAGGTTCGGCATGAAAGGGGCTAAGCCAGTTAGCTCACCCGTTGGAGCTCATTTCAAACTAACCAAGAAATCCAGTCCTTCGACTGATGAGGAAAAGAAGAAAATAGAGGCTATTCCTTATTCTTCAGCTGTTGGTAGTTTGATGTATGCTATGATTTGTACTCGTTCTGATATTGCACACGCAGTTGGTGTGGTTAGTAGATTTCTGTCTAATCTGGGCAGATCGGAAGATTGGGAAGCAGTAAAATGGATTATGCGGTATCTCAGAGGAACTTCTGATTTGTGTTTGGGTTTTGGGGAGCTCAACCAACTTTGACAGGGTATATAGCTGCAGATATGGCAGGTGATCTTGACAACAAGAAATCTACATTTGGGTACTTGTTTACTTTTGTAGGGGGAGCTGTTTCTTGGCAGTCTAAGTTGCAAAAATGCGTAGCTTTGTCTACAACAGAGTCTGAGTATGTTGCTCTCACTGAAGTAGGAAAGGAGGTGATATGGTTGAAAAAGTTTCTTGAACAGCTCAAGTTGAAGCAAAGTGAGTACGCCGTTTATTGTGACAGTCAGAGTGCTCTTGAGTTGAGTAAGAACTCTATGTATCATTCTCGCACCAAACA
>CAVNYN010264508.1:0-26312 GCA_963692815.1 Nyctanthes arbor-tristis | reverse complement strand
GAATATTACAGTGAAGAACTAAGTAAGTACCATAAACTTTTTATAACTGAAAACTATCAACTTACAAAGTGTTTGGCAACTATCGAGATTATAATCTAGATTATAATTTGCTACGTTGCATCATTTTATTGGTTACTTTTTGTAAAACGTAAAAGATTGCGGCTTGGCTTTTACTTTTTGACTTTTTGAAAAAAGTGAAACTAATGAAATGATGCCGTGTGACAAATTATAATCTAGATTATAATCTCGATAGTTGCCAAACACTTTGTAAGTTGATAGTTTTCAGTTATAAAAAGTTTATGGTACTTACTTAGTTCTTCACTGTAATATTCCTTGTAACCTGACTATTATCTGAATATAAATTGTCTACTAGAGTTATGGAACTACTTCAATTGAATACCGTACTTACGTGTTAAAATGAGGACCTTCTTACACAGTTCGGCCAAGGAAACAGATTAGAGTTCGATCTCTGATTACACAGCGCATATGTTGGTTTACATATGCCCACAAAAACACAACTTAGATGATTCCTATTTATTTTATTTTGAGCATGCAAGCCCCGTATTCTTTTATATCGATTTTTGATAACTTCATTGCCAATAAAACTAATACATTATAAGGAAGACTCCTGGCAACCTAAAATTGGTCACTCGCCAGACATTTGGCGAGATTATCCTACCAGCTATACATGTGACAGGCGATAATTAGAAAACTCACATATGAGTTATTCCATATGGGTTGTCCTACATATGAATTGACAAATTATCACATGCCAAGTGTGCATCTGACGGGATAATCTCATCAAACATCTGACGAGTCATCAAAACTGGATTGCAAACATCTCCTTTACTTCTAAACTAAACTTGATTTGGCAAATAGACAAATCCCAGATGAGGCAACCCTTTACAGTTTCTAGAAAAATTTTCAACAGTACTGAGTATACTAAAAACTTGGCACTTGTAGCGACCGGCAACTTTTGATACAAATGTTAAACGCGTTTTTGTAAGGTCGCTATAATCTTTTGATATTCAAATGTTATACTCGTGCTCATCTAGTTAAACTTTAAAACTCAAATTTATGTGCTCGTCTCGAGCCGAAGAAATTACAAATCATTATAAGTCAAAAATTCGTTTAAATATTCACTTAATCCAATTTCATAAATTATAGCCCAAGATTAGCCGTTTGTCTACAAAATTACCCTTCCAAAATAAATTCTTGCACTCCTTCCATCTTTAAACAAACTAGTATTTACTCCCGTACGTTGCACGGTCAAATCTTGTTGATAAAGTATAATATAAAGAAATTAAACAACATAGAAGCAAAGTAACATTTTAAGATAACAAAAATAAATATTTTGTTAATATTATTAAAAATTTTGGAAAACCTCATTATACATAACATTTGCAACTTCATTAATTGGCTTCTCATTATTAATTACTTATCACATCTAAGTATTTTCATATCAACATGATTCACAACTCTAAACACTGCTATGTGGAACTACCCAAGATTGAATATTGACTTTTTAAGGAGTACTCGAAAAGAGATTAATCTTGACTCTTATTAGTAGTCATAACAACGAACAATTAAAGTTTATAAATTAACTTTGACTCTTATTAGTAGTCATAATAATCTAAGATAAGTTTGACGTGTCTTGATATTACTTCTCCGACCCGTAGATGACTTCTAATGTTCTAGGGGATATTTGGTGCAACCTTCCAAATAAAGAGAATATATATATATATATAATTAGAAAGACATAGTTTATATACATAATTCATTTGTATTGAAAAAATTAAAAATACATGGTCATACCAAATAGACTAAGAGCACGAGTAAAAGATATATTCTAAGGACCTAATTCATTTTATTTTTTATTTATTTTTTACTTTTGAACGGCATAGTTTATATACATAATTCATTTTTTTCATTTTATTTTATTTTTTACTTTGATTTCCTGTATATTTGTAAGTTTTACAGAACTATTTTTTTCAAAATATGTATTGTTTAAATTGTCCCACTAATATACGTAACTACCCACTATTGATAATCACTCATTATCTTCTTTTTTTTTTCTCTATTACTGTTATTTATATACCACAACTTGAAACTTATTTTTTCATTTGATTGATTTTTTTTAAACTTTAATTTTCTTTAACCGTTTTAGTATTGGTTAAAGTAACTAATCACTACCTTATTAACCGCAAAGTGCGGTTGTGCTTTTACAGTTTTTTATCAATAGTAGGCGGTTACCAATAGTAGTAGGTTATGTAATCTACCAATATACAAGAATTAAAGTGTAAAAAGAAAAAAAGGTAAAATAAAAAATACTCTCAAATAGAATCTGAAACTAAATTGAATTATTTCCAATTGAAGATTCAATTTTACTTCTACTTTTATTAATACGTAGATTTCTAATGTTCTAGGGGATATTTGGTGGCAACATTTTCAATAAAATCTATAAAGGGGGGAGTAATTAGAAAGGCATAGCTTATATATACATAATTCATTTGTATTGAAAAAAATTAAAAATACATGATCATACTAAATAGACTAAGAGCACCAGAAGAAGATATATTCTAAATACATGATTCATTTTATTTTTTTATTTTTTACTTTGAAAAGGCATAGCTTTTATACATAATTCATTTTTTTTTCATTTTATTTTTTTACTTTAATTTCATGTATATTAGTAAGTTTATAGAACTATTTTTTTCAAAACATGTATTATTTAAACCGTCCCACTAATATACATAACCATCCATTATTGTTTTTTCAACCCATTATTGTTGTCTATATACCACAACTTGAATCTTATTTTTTTTATTTTTTTAACTTTAATTTTCTTTAATCGTTTTAGATTGGTTAAAGTAAACGTCCACTATCTTATTAACCACAAAGTGCGGTTGTGCTTTTACATTTTTTTTAATCAATAGTGGTGGTTACCAATAGTGGTAGGTTATGTAACCTACCAATATACATGAATTAAAGAAAAAAAATAAAGTAAGATAAAGAAGATTCTCTCAAATAGAATCTGAAACCAAATTGTATCTTTTCCAATTGAAGATTCAATTTTACTTCTACTTTTATTAATACTCCATCCGTCCCACAAAGATATTTTCCTTTTATTTTTCACATAGATTAAGAGAACATAGTTAATGTTGTTGAAAATATAAAAGTTAAGAATATATTTCCTAACGTGCAATTTGGTTTATTTACTATTTCACTATAAATCTTCTTTATTGTTAATTACTATACATAATAAATATGAGTATTTTAGAAAGCTAAAAAGTTAAATAAGAAAATGGAAATATAATTTGGGACGGATAAAAAAAGAATAGAGGAATATCTTTTTGAGGCGGAGGGAGTATATGGATATAGATATATTCAGAAAGAATGCTTTTCTAGTTAATTGTTTGTATGAATAGTGAGTGATTACCAATAGTAGGCAGTTACCAATATTAGTTATTTTTTGTATCAGTAGTGGGCAGTTACCAATATTAGTTAATTTTTTATATCATTAGTGGGCAATTACCAATAGAAGACGGTTACCAATATTAGTGGGACAAAACAAAATAAAGTAAAATAAAAAAGATTCTCTCAAATAGAATCTAAAATAAAATTGAATCTTTTTCAATTGAAGATTCAATTTTACTTCTACTTTTATTAATATATAGATTGAGTCTCAACCGCCTAGTATGAACACTGTGCTAATTACCACCATTTTCAGCAAGAAAACTCTCAATAGCCTAAATCACGTCCCAATGCTTTATTATCCTTAAATAGAATAGACAAACTGATCATCCCAAATCAATCATGTATCAATTTTCAATATGCTTAAATGAAATTAAGAGACAAATGGCCTCAATCATTCACATTTTCCTTCCTCATTCTCCCCAAAATCAGTATAAATAGAAGCCATATTCACATTTATGCATCCACAACAAAAGCATTCATCACACTCCTACTTCTTGTTTCATTCAAACGTTAAGTGGTATTTCTCCACTGGACTACCACTAGTGTCCGACCGCCAGCAAAACACACCATATACTGACCCATCATTGGCCGCCATTGTTGAACCAAACCCGCCACCACCATCGCTGCTCCTTTGGCCTCAAATGCCCCCACACCCCGAACTTCAAGAACACCCAAAACTCCGCCGGAAAACCCCGAACAAGCCGCGACCGCACCGTCGAACTACAACTGCAAGCTGTGACCGCACCCATGAACCGCCACCCCCAGCCACGATCGCTTTGCCACACCCGCAAACCTTCGAACCTAGCCAGCACGGCCTACATTTGCGAACTCATCAACACCCAAACCCACAACCCACCATCGTACTTTCTCTCCCTAACGCGCACTCTCTCTCCCTCGTCCCTGAAACCCCCTATTCTCAGTCTCCCAATTCTGCTGAATTGGGAATTAATTATTTTGCATCTCAGGTCCTCAATCTTTGTACACTCATAAATCAGTCTCTCATGTTTTAAACCTAGTTATATTAGGAATCCAACTTCTGATTTTATCATTTACTTTTTTAGTCACAGTCTTAAACTATTTCAAAATTTCAATTTAGTCCCTACAGTTTATATTTCTTTTTCATAAAGAATTATTTTCACAATTCTAAGATAATTTTTTTTGACTAGACGAGGCGCGAGTGTAATTGAACAACCCCAAAACTGTTGCTCAAAACTCGAAAAGCTCATTTGAGGTAGATTCTTTCTTTATACTAGTTAAGTATTTAAAATTGCGCATTTATAGTTAACTTCTATGACAATTATGTGTATTAAACTGTAATTATGAAAATTATGCGTTATGCATGAAATTATTTATGCTATACCAAGAAAGAGAATATTTTGCTTAAGTATGAGAACTTGTATATTAAATGCATAAGAACGTGCATCTTAAATGTACGATTTTATCTGAGAATTGAGATACGATATTTGAGCAATTAATTACATATTTATGTGTGCTATTGCTATTTAAGTTGACTATTATATACGCTGAACCTACTGAGTATTTCTATGAAATACTCACCCCTTTCATAAAATGATAAATTTTTAGATTTCAGAGCCGGAGGCGCGTATGGTGATGGATTTTGATCATTGATCAGCCATTTATTGATTTCAGTTTTATTTAAGATTTTATCATCAAGACTTTAATACATTTGATTTGGGGATTTGTATAAAGAACAAATTTTGTTGTTTTATAAGAATTTCCGCACTGTACAGTTAATTTCAAGCGGTCAGATTGTTTGAAAAGTTGTTAGAAAAGATTTAACTAACGTTCTCGGTATTCAGAATTTGAGGCGTTATAGAACTCTTGACAAATAAAAACAAAACGAGTGCGCTGTGCATATAAGTGCCCTAATTAAACAATAAAATGACCCGTTTGTCAGCTCTACATTTAATACTTAAACAAAAGTTTCGTTACATCTTGAGGCAACAAAAGTTCCACTACATTTTGAGGCACTTCCTTTGTTGTCCTTTGACAAAAGAAAAATATATTTTGATGTCAAATTAGTAGTCCTTCGACAAAAGAAAAATATATTTTGATGTCAAATTAATACAATCAGATTGTTAAAAATATATGACTGGTAAATCCGTTAATCTTCTTTTATATTTAGTAATTCATTATCTTCAAATTTAAAAAAAAAAAAAAAAAAAAGGAATCACTAAAATAATTAGTCCTGAACTTTTCACGAATTGTATCTTTTTTATTACCGCATGACACTTATGGTTAGATTAATCTCACATCAAATACAAAGATACACACATTCACAAATAAAGAGATAATGTATTACATGTAAGGGAAGAGAGAAGAGATCCAATAACTGTCTTACAATAGAACCAAAATTTGCTTCCACTCTACAGTTATCCAAAAAAAAAAAAAAAATAGAGTTACAAGCTAAGACCAACTCCATTGTCTAGGATAAAAGAACTACAAAACTCAATGAGAATCTAAGTCTGCAACCACAGGCACTTGCTGCACGTTCCCCTTCATCTTCTCATCAACTGTATCAAGATTTATCGTATGGGAAAAAAAAAGAAAAAAAAAGAAAAGAAGTCAATATATTTATTATGTTCATGCGCGCTTGACCGCACCCAAGTGTAAAACTAATGGAGAAAATAGTTACCTTATTGGTGTCATTTTGACATCACATGAAAAAGTGTGTCCATCGTCGATAAATGACTGAAAGATCCCTTTGCACATAATTGTATACGAAAATCCATTCATTTTCTTGCCATTTAATAAGAAATCAACATGGCCTTTTAGGAAAACATCCATAAGCAACTGATGAACCTTGGACCTGTCCATCAAATCTTGAGCATCGGCTTCCTCGATCGGCATGTTCGTGACGGAGGTACGAACTTTCAGCTCAACCGTTGTGCTAGGCTTATGATTGAAGTTTTTCATTTGCATACTCCCCAAGTCGACCCTGTCTGACGATATGTGAGCTTGCGTCGAGCTATACACGAGCTCAATCTTGCCATTACTGTTGCTTGCATTGAGGTATATCGTGATATCTGACGTTAAGAATGTGTCGTCTTTGGTTGTGTTGACCATCAATTTAAGCACTTCGACCCTCTGGACATGAAAGTGCGGGAGATTTGACTGGAGGAACGCGAACTAGATTCCTCCCACGAGGAGGGTGATCACGATGAACACGCCTAGGACTAATGAGGTGATGGCGCAACACAGGTTGAAGTGGGAGTTGCAATGTCGATGTTCGCCTTGGCCTTCAAGGTCACCACCAAATGGTGCCCGGGATTTGGACGAAGTGGATTCATTGAAGGAGACTCGCCGGGACAGGTTCTTTTGAAGGCTCTGGTGGTTGCGGTTGGCAGCTCCACCTGCCTACGAGGCTACCATTGCAAGATCAACCTGAAAAACCTCACAGCTTTAGGAAGGAATAAATTGGAATCTTGAATTGGGAATTCATATGGTTTCTGTGTACTGATTATGGTCCTCCTCTCGTTTGCCTCCTATATTTAGAAGAATGGCTCTAACTTTTTTTTTTTTAGCTAAAATTGAGGTTCTAAATCTAGATTTCCTCGCAACCTCAGACTCATGTTCAAACACGGATTACCAGAAAACTGCAAATCTAAAGAAGAATATTCATCATTCTGTTAAAAGCCAAAATCATCTACAGAATCAAGGGAATTATTCCCAGATGATGATGATGATGATGATGCAATTTTTTGAATCTGTTACCGTAACTTCATTCTTAAATATATAATAATAGAAAAATAAAATAAAGAAATTCTCAAAGTTTAGAGTTCACGCCTGCATATGAGAGCAAGACGAAGAGTAAATGATCAATAATCGATCTAATAAAGAAATCCTCAAAGTTCAGACTCCCCTTTTGCTGGCTTTACCCTTCCATAATCGATCTCATTTCCGTCCATATGAGCTCACAGAATAAAATACACGGCAGATTAATATCTAATGTGGCATATAACACTGTTGAAACACACCAAATAAACAAAAACGTGCAGTCCAACAAGAAAAAGTAAATCACATTTTCAATTTCTTGACATTGAAATTTGAAGGGAACTTAAATGCCAAAAATTAAAGTAAATACCAAAAATGACTGTGGCCAACGAAGGCAATATAGATAAAGGATCATATTTGGCATAAAAATTGTTTACATACAAGTTGAACATATGCAACTCTCAAGAAATGGGTGTAGAAGAGGAAAAACAGAACTTAAGTAAAGAAAATGGATGATCCACTACAAGCCTACATGCCAAGAGCATTTAACACTTGGGACAAGAAGTTCAAATTCTCAGGAGCTGATTAAAAATGCATCTGTGGCTGGAAGACGTAAATGCCAAGAGGGTGTTTGAATGGGAGAAACTTTTCAGAACTTGGAAATGAACAATCAGAAGGCTTCAGAATGTGATTAATGATTTAGAAAAAATCAGAGTGTTCTGTACAATCAAGTCCTTGGATATTATTCTTCTGAAGACTGCCGGGTTTCAGAGTCAGACTGCCGGACATCTTTGATCATACGAACTACTTCATCAATGTTGGGTCGTAGGTCAGGAAGTTTTGCAACACATGCCATGGCAATTTGCAGCATTTGCACCATCTCTTCTTCAATGTTTTGGAATCCCATTAGCTCAACATCGAAAACTTCAGCCGTCCATTCCTCCCGGACGACTGACTGGACCCACCTTGGTAAATCAACAATATCTTCACGCCCAGGTGATTGAACTGGTTGCTTTCCTGTAAGCATCTCCAGTAGTACGACCCCAAAGCTGTATACATCTGACTTGTGAGAATGTTTTCTCGTTTCTACCACCTCTGGAGCCCGGTACCCTACATGCCTAGAAGTGGCAGGGTAGTTCATAAGAGGGCCTAAGCCAAAATCCGATACACAACCATCTAGATCTTGGTTCAAAAGGACATTAGAGGACTTAATATTTCCGTGGGTAAATTTAGGACCACCCACAGAATGTATATGAGCAATGCCCTTTGCTGCTCCTAATGCTATTCTGACTCTTGTATCCCAATCCAAAGGAGTTCTTCCAGAACCCCTGTTGCCTGTTAAGTAGAGTAAATGAAAAGCAAACAAGAAAAGTCAGAAACAACAGGAAAAGAATTTCACCTATGGAAGTTCAGTAATTGGGAAACAGAACCAATTACATGAAGGTGAGTGTCTTTCAGTGCAATCATGTTCCATAGACCAAATAGTGTCAAACAGATATTCCAAATATAGTACGAAATCCAAATCAGTTCTTCAGCAAAAATAATAAGGGGTGTTCCATCCAAAGAAATATAGTTCCAAATTTAGACTGGACTAAGTATACATTTTTTCGAACAGGTGTGATCTTAAAGAACAACCAAGATGCTCTATAAGGCTACATCATTTTCCACACAGGAATGAATTAAAAGAGAGGAAAGATTTGCATACCATGCAAAAGAGCTGCCAAGCTGCCACTTGAGAAATAATCATAAACAAGAAGCTTCTCGTCTTTGGAGTAATAATAAGCCTGTAGAGGCACTGCATTTGAATGCTGTCCCAGTCTCCCAATCATTTCCATCTGATGGTCAAAGTCCTTCTTGCCCGCTATCACCTCTTTCAATCTTTTCACCACCACCATAGTCGACTCTTCTAAGACTGCCTTGTATGCAGTCCCAAAGCTACCTTTTCCTAAAACTTCAGCGGAGGCCCTTAACAAATCCTCAAGATCAAAATTGTAAGAACAGCCTTCAAAGAAAACCAGCTTGTTCTTTTCTGGCTCTTGCAACCCACTCCCAAACTCGTCCCTCGGCTTCTCAGTCCTCCCACCGCTAGAAGACTTAACTTTGGGTATAGCATTTCCATCACTCTCCTTTCGCTTAAAGAAACAGATTATTAAGATTAGCGCTAAAAGAAATAGCACCACAGCTCCTCCAACTGCGATGGTGATGATACCTCCCAAAGAAAGTTTTTTCTTGGAACTTTCTTTCCGAGGCACTTCTGAGGGAGGTGGAAAATTACTAGGGGAAGGAGAAGGTGGAAGAACGGGGTAACAAAGATTTAAAGGTGGCCCGCATAGATTGTTACCGACAAATGAAGAATTAGGAAACTTCTTTAGTGAAGAAGGGATACGGCCGACAAGATGGTTGTAGCTTAAGTTCAAACGTTTGAGCAATGGAAGGTCAATATTAGGAATGGATCCAGAAAGTGAATTATTCTGAAGATTCAATGAAGTAAGTTGAGTCAAATTCTGAATTGTCTGAGGGATTTTTCCACTGATTGAATTAAATGACAGATCCAAGAAATTGAGTTGGGGGGAAAAGGAAGTTGGAATATCACCAGAAAAATTATTGTGTTGAAGAAAGATATAGTGGAGAGAAGGAAGAGAGAGGACGTCGGAAGGAAGATTACCACTCAGGAGATTGGATCGAAGGCTGAGTGTCCTGAGAGAATCCAACTTTGAAAGTGTGTTTTTGGGAATTGGGCCAGAAAGTCCAACACCGGGAAGCCGTACATGTATTACATTTTTGTCATTCTGAGAGCAAGTAATCCCGGTCCAAGATTTGCAGACTGGGGTAGCTGGATTCCAATTGAGCTTCTGACCATGTGGAACAACAGCAGCAAATGCCAGAAGTGCTTGTTTATCAGAATTCAGGTCACCAATGGCAAGAGGCACAAGATTTACAATGACAAAAAGGAAAGGAAGCAGTACATGACGAAAGCAGAGTTTCATGAGGAGATCCACAGGAGCATGAAACAGAAACCTTTGCAAGTATGGCAGTTTTCCTTAAGTAAAGAAAACGGTAAAGCATCATTAGACTACCAAGCAACAAAATTAGGTAGAAAAGACAAATATGAAACAGATCAAATCATGGTTTGTTTGAGACTTTTGTTTTTTCAATCAGATCACATCTACAGTAATTTCCAATTACACAGTCTGCGAAGGATATTTATATTTATATCTTCCCATAAACTTTTCCCTACTTTCTTATCACACACACATCAGAAAAAAATCACTTTTCACAAAATTTTCAAAAACCAATTCCAAGAGCCCACCATATGAGGAGTCTTATATATAGAAATGCCTATAGAAATAACTTCAGCGTCTTGGCAAAAGACTAGAGAGCAAAATGAAGTTCTCAAGGGTAATAATATGTCAGGAAATTACCTGTGAAAACAAGAATGTAATTATTATCATTATTATTATCCAGTATGCTTTCTTTACGTAATGACATGTGAAGACAACAATCAAACTCCCAAAAAGTTACAGACAGATCTTCCCTTGAAGTGCAATGTAACACTTCAATTCTTTCCACTCTATACCATTACCAGAAGAATTTCACTGGTTCGGGTGGGGTGGGGTTTAGTGAGGCGGTCTTTATTGAACTAAGTATCAGCTAATTCCTTACAACAAATAGAGCTGTTCCTTTGAAAGGCCACTAGTCAATAAGAAAGCTTGGTAACGCACCTCTGATCATAAGAATTTCATTGTCAACTGCCACAAATAAATGCGAGCTTATGATTTCATCTACAGGAATGTTAATGCAGAACCAGCACCCAGAAACTAGTAGTTGATCTCTTTCTCATGGTATATGTTGATTTGTTTTCATATCTGAGTCATGTGGGTTCTAAAGCCTTAACATGCCAATGGGAGATGGTAGCTCATAAGTCATAAACAATTATAACCTCTGATTTCAATTGCTTGAGCATTTTGGGCTCTAGCGCCACAGTGACTCTTCTCTTGGTTCTATTTGGAGACGTTAACCAGAACATGGGCGACGGCTGACGGAATCCCATACTCATGATATAATAATTCAATGTAGCTAAAATATTGAGAATCTTCACAGCTAAACCACTTTAAGAATTTAAAATTTTGAAATTCAATGAGCCAATTTTATAAAAATTAAATCTCCTTTACAATTCCATGCCATAAAAGCAAAGCACATTATTATTGTTCAAGAAAAGTCCCAGAACCTCTAAAAAGGAAACATTTCTAAGGAAAGACCACAAAAAGGAAAAGACAATGCCCCTTTAAACAATCTTTAGGCCCAGAAATGCCTATGCTCCAAGAATGTATTACAAGTTGCTGGTAACGTGGCACACAAACCCATGTTGATTATTGCAACAAATTTTGGAAGTAATGCATCAACTTTCAAAATTTTCCCCCATTTTTCAAACAGCTAATGAGCTCAAGTTAACAAAACCACCTGAACAAAACAAAATGCAGAGAATAAATTCAGAGGAATTTATTAACAACCTCAGATCTGCCAAAGAACCTTCTCATGATTGAACCCACCTAAAACTGCTAATCTAAAAGAACAGACAGGAACCTGCAAAAAGATTTATGGAAAGGGAAAATACGTAGGAAAACGAAAATCACCTTGCAGCATTCCCAGGAACCCAGTAAATATTTTGATTTTGTTCTGCAAATTTCTTGGTAAATTGGGATGTCTGTCAAGAATGCTGAACATTGGAGCCAAAATCAGGACTTCTCCAAATCTTCATATTGGAGTTAATGAATTTTACTCAAACAGTGAGGTACCCGCACTAGAAACACCATCTTTCATCGAGAATTCAGTTCCACCAAGAATTCTGAGCTGAGAATTTGTATTAATTAGCTGGAAAATTTGGATTGTGAGAGAGAAAGGGTCGTTATCGATTCATTCACCGACTCAACCACTGAAAGTGAGTAGGGTGGGTGCCCAGTGAGGGATAAAGAGGTTGGACGTGATATTAGTTACTCATGAGTGGCTGACCATCCGGCCCCCGCCCCTGTCCCCAAGTCACCCCACCCCCTCTCCCATCCCCACATTCTACAAGAAAAAATTCCAGTACTTTATAAGTACTGACCATTGTGCTCAAAACCAACTAAGAAATCACAGAGTTTTGGGGCTGAATTATACAATAAATTGGGGTTCTTAAATCAATATAATATCTTAAATACTACTCTATTCGTCTAAAAAAGATAATCTAACATTCTATTTTCGTTCGTCCCAAAAACATGTAGTTTAGCTATATCAGGCTTGTGTTTAATTTTCCTTTTCATGTTTGTCCATGTTTAATTAACTATTTAAAATATTTAAATACTAAATTTTAAGTTGAAAATAAGTTAATTAATCAAAATTTTTTGGTATAATATTCAAGATGTTCACTGAATTCTAATAGATACAATTTGAATAATTGTACTTATTTAAATATTAATCCTACTTTGGTCATTGGTATTAATTTTAAATAACTAATTTTGCATATGGACTAAAATAGAAAAATACACCCAAAATTATTCTAAATATTCCAACCACTTCACTTACTGATTATTAATTCGTGTGAAAATACCTACCATTCTATTTTTATGGGATTGAGGGAGCAGAATTTTTCGTCTATATTTCATTTCTCTTAAAAATAAAAGAGTAAGGGAAGACTAAAGTACTTTTAGTTAATTAACTAATTGATGTTTTTTCCTTAAAAAAAAGGACTCTAATTAATGGAGAATTTACGTGTGTGTTTAAAGTCTCAATTTAATACTAATAGATTATACTCCTTAAATATATATGTCAGTTATTAATTTTATCACAGAAGATGAAATATGTGCTCTTAGAATATTAGAAATTTGTTCATTTGGTAGACTATTTTCATGAAACATATTCTTTATTCTAAAGAGTCAAACATAAATTCAGTTTTCATATTTTGCACTAGAGAACTAAACCAACTCTCTGGTGGTCACTCACATAATTCAATATTCTTTTCTTTATTCAACCAAATTATAATTAACCTCATCGGTAAAGATGATTAAAATTATAAATATTAATTAAAAATAAAATATGATAATAATTGTTTCTATAACAAGTAAAATAAAGATTTTGTTTAAGTTGATTAAAATTTTTGCTTTCTAAATTAAAAGATACCCCGTGAAATGCTCTTAAAAATAAAGAGACTACTTAAGATACTCTAACAAGGGCAAGATCTATGTGGTCTAATTGATAGCAAGTGAGTGAGCTTCCCAAACCGAATTCAATTCCCCTCTACTAACTCCCTTTGTAATGCTTTAAAAGAAAAAAAAAATGATCTCAGCCCCTTAGGTGCTTACAATTTTAAGAAGCTCGTTTAAGCTTGTTGTTTAATCATGTTTTATGTTCTTTCACTCTGCGACTTTATTTAAGCCTGCCTCTCATTTATGAATTTCAGAACTTCGGTTAGAATTATATTTCATATAAAAATTAGTTAAATTAATCATAATCACATATTTTTATGAAATTTGCATGTACTATACAATTTTTCCCTATTCATAGTTACTTGTTCTGATTCTATTTTGGGATAGAAATATAGAAAGCTAACCGTTTACTAACTTCATTATTTTTTAATTATTATTATGATTTATTAAAAAGTAACTCTAGGAGATATGAATAAGTGACATGGGTTAGTAGGTAAATATGGATTGATTGTTTATATACAAGTAATGAATTTGAAGACCCACAATCATCCAATAAATGTTTTGACAACTAAGTATGTCACTTTTTTATGTCAGATAAAAATGTCTTTCAAGAATTATTCTTTATTAAACTATAGTTTGAATTAATTTTGTCTAAAGTTATGTTGACTTATTCACACATTTTCTAGGTAATACGGAATTCTCAACATTGTTTTTATTAAATCATAATTTCAACAAATTATTATGAGGATATATTTATAGGAATAAATCTAGATTCTAGAGTTGTGGGAGAACAACAATCAGATTACAATAGTTATTTGGAAAAAGTTTTTCTTTTATTTTTTAATGAGTGTTTGTGAATCACCATTTTGAAACCCTTGTTTTGATGCAAACTATGGGAGTATCATTCTAAGACGATAATTAATTTAGGTCTTATTTTGCATGTTTCAGTCAAAGATATACTGCCACAATTGAAGAAAAAATGTTCGACTAGACGGGAAAGTGTTCAACAGAATAACGTATAAATTCATCGCACAACTTTCCTTCTCAATCATTTCAAATCATATCTAGTTCAACATGCAAAAGTGACAAAAATTTGCAAAAGTAAGCATTTTTACATTGATTTGTATTATGTACAGAAGAAACAGAATTGGAAGATGAGATGTAAAACTCAAAATTAGGTTTTCTACACCATTCATTTGCCACCATGAATTTACTCAACAGTCAAGTAAGAAGGTTCTAACCTTTTCTCAAAACATTTTTAGTTAGTCCAAATCTCTAAATAAAGTTCCTATTTGACCAACTTTCTGCAAAACCCTAATTCACAAAAGTCTTATACATGACAAAATTACTTACTTTTAGAATAAATCCAAACTTGAATAAGTTTCAACACTAGCATTTTTTATTTTCAATAGAATCGAACAAATATTTAGTACTAAAAGATGCTATTTTGATTCTCGATAAGATGCTAAAATATAGTCGATGACAAATGCCCATTCCTTTATGTGGTCATCAGAATATTTGGAGGACCCATTTTTGAACCTTAATCAAGACATCTCTCCTACTTCAACTGATTTCTTGTTTATTAATCAATTCTGATTCCCATAAACTATGAAGACATCCCATTTTGTGGAATCTTGTTTAGTTTGTCTGGAAGCTGCCCTGGTTGGAATTTGGATCATATTATGTCTTTCCCTTAGTTGTAACTTTGTTAGTGGAAAAAATACAAAGTTGAAGGCTCCACATCCTTGCATGGGATGACAGACTCATTTTAACTAATCCTTTTGACATTATTGTGGGTACATTAATATGTTTGTTTACCACTCATGCGAAAACTCGTTAAAAGATATCTATGTCAACTTTAATGCGATTGAATGAGCATTAGAAAAGGGTAGACTTGCATTTCCATGTCCACTTCAAATGAACTGTCAAACGTTTTCCACCTTCTTCCTCCTCCTTTTCGTCTCAATGGAGGATTTGC
This sequence comes from Nyctanthes arbor-tristis, assembly GCA_963692815.1. Lineage (NCBI taxonomy): Eukaryota > Viridiplantae > Streptophyta > Magnoliopsida > Lamiales > Oleaceae > Nyctanthes > Nyctanthes arbor-tristis. Next base: position 10,940 of record CAVNYN010264508.1, on the reverse strand, counting down.
GATTTGGTTACTGCAATCGATTAGAGAAAAAAAAAAAAAAAATATATATATATATATATATAGAGTGATATACTCACATTCCCTTTCGCAAGGACAGTCGAGTCATCAAAAATCATATCTTTATTAAATATCAAACTTAGAAATGTCGATTGTGACAATGAAAATCATCAACGTAACCATGCCACGTCAAAAAGCGATCCACACCAAACTTATCAAGTCAAGCACCTTGAGTATACCGTTTTATAAAAAACATTTAACTCAGAGACCTGAGACTCCAGATACCATGCACAATGCACGACCTGGGATGGAGAGCGCGCAAGAACTGCACAAATAAATGATGAAAAACGTGCGATGAAATCAACTCCACTATAGTTCTTCACTAAAATCTCCATCTACACATAGGCTGCGAGTTCATTTTAACCAACAGAACAACTAGAATCTTGCCTTGAAAAAGATCAAACAGAACATGTTATACTATAACCAAAGTATCCATTCATGCAGATGAGCAGTCAGCAGCTTTCAAATAAGCAACATGTAGCACATTTAAGAAACCACATATCCAGAACATTATACAACTGATGCTTAAAATCTACAGCATGGGTCATTACAAGCGTAGTCTTAAAACAATTCTTTTTCCGCTTCTCCTGCTGAATTTTTTGTGTACATCAGGATGGTTCTTTTCTGGGGAAGGGGAGGGGTGAGAGTGCATAATGTTTAACATAACATTTGGCGATCACTTGTAAAATTCGAAGTCTGTGTCAGGCTTCTTTACATTAGATCTGTAGCCCTTCTCAAAGTCCTTGGGCAATATAACATACCGGTTCTTCCTCACTGCATGCATTCCTGCTTCTTGGCAGATAGCAGCAATCTGGAAACCATTAAACCAGTCAGACATTGATGTCACGTAACAAAACAAGGCATTCTTGCCCCAAAAACAAATCTTGTATTCACTAGCCCCAATTATTATTCAAACTCTCTCATTACACTCCTATCACACTGTGTATCAAAGCAACTAACCTCAGCAGCACTAATTTTATCTGGTCGAGATACGTAGTCTTCCAGGTCCACCTCATCACCTAGATTCATTTTTGCAGTGCAAACCTGCAGGAGAAAAAAAAACCAACCAGGGTCATACCTAAAAGTTCAAGAGAGCCTTAAGCTCAAGAAGACAGTCAATGGCGGCATTGTACAGGCCCATTATCGTCATTTGTTGCCTCAGTTAGTCTTATCAACTCTGTTGAACACGTTACCTTTCCTCTTCCTTTTTTTTTTCCTGCCCCCCACCCTCTCGCGTGCCCCGGGGAAAGTTATTGTTATTTTTTTTGGTTTTGTTGTTTTGGGGGGGGGGTTCAACTCCTTGCAAGAAGCATGCTGTAAAAATGTAAACATGCAAGGAAAATAGTCAAGAAAACACTCCTCAAACCTGAAACACAAGCCTCTTCTGGCGTCTATCTGGCAAAGGAAATTCAATTTTACGGTCAAGCCTTCCCGGACGTAGAAGTGCAGGATCCAGGGTGTCAGCTCGATTGGTTGCCATGATAACCTTTACATTGACCGTCTGATCAAAACCATCCATCTGAAGAGCACAAGCCAAATTCATAACTCATATTAATGGATGTGAAATGAGAGAAGAATTTCTGCATCAATGTTCTGCATGCAAGCAGGTCTCACACACATGCACACACAAAAAATTCAGATGAGAACTCTATGTGCGTTGTCTATTCTTAATATTTTTTCACCCAGAGTCTACCTGGTTTAGTAATTCCATGAGAATTCGCTGGACCTCTCTATCAGCTCCAGTTTGAGCATCGAACCTAGCAGTAGCAATTGCATCAACCTCATCAATGAAAATAATTGCAGGGGCATTTTCTTTTGCAAGCCGGAAAACATCACGAACCATTCGAGGGCCCTGCATATATTGCCAAAACAGAGACAACAACGAATGTAGATTTTAAGATACAGAAAAGAAATATGCAAAATATAGAGCAAACGAAATTGAGCAATTTCAGTCAAACCAAATACCTATATAATCCAAAGTCAAGAAACATAATTTACAAATGCCATCCATCGGTTAATACTTGTTCAATAAAAAAGGGTACTGTTACATATTAAGAATTTAACCTTCTCCCACTCTACAATTCATTCAAAAGGTTAAATAGAGCGCACACATACAATTTTTTCGCTAACAAAGATGAACAACTGATACAAAGATTTAAAAAAAAAAAAAAAAAAAAAACATAAAAAGTCCCAAGCATGTACATAGTAGAAATACATCGCATAGAAGATACATTGGCAAGCTGGGTTAAAAAAACATTTACTAAATAATGATGATCTGTAGAAATTTAAACCATACCTCGCCCAAATATTTCTGAACAAATTCTGAGCCAACTACTCTAATGAAGGCTGCAGTTGTGTGGTGAGCAACAGCCTTGGCAAGCATCGTTTTACCAGTGCCAGGAGGACCATACAACAAGACACCACGAGGAGGATCTATGCCAATCTGTTGGTACAACTCATGGTGAGTCAAAGGTAACTCAACAGCTTCACGGATTTCCTGCTTTTGAATGTCACATCCTCCGATATCCTGATATAGCCAGTAAGAAACAGATATTTAGTTGGAAAATTTGCAAAGGCATTAAAAATGAGCAAGTGCAGTTAGTGTTAAGGAAAGTCAATCAATTCAAGAATAAAATAACACCAAGAAATTACACTAATTTGTAAGCAAATCATAGCCATATTGCAATGGTAGAACGGGAAATCAATAGGCTCACCAATAAACAGGGCAAAAAACAATATTTCAGTGGTTCTATATCATAACAGATATTGCAGGTTCTGCTGAAGCACCGAAAATCCATAAATAAATAAAAATTAGACTCTAGACTCTGACCCAGATTATCAAGGCATGCAAGAAGACAACATCAGCAATAATAGCATTGATTAATGGAGTAATAAGTTGATAGAGAGACCTCTTCAATGCTATGCTTCTAGTAGGCCCCAAAGAGAACTACCAAGACACCATGTTACTTGGATAATTGGTGCAAAGCTAATAACGTTTCGAGTTACCGGGTGCATAAACATTAAAGAGAGAAGACCTCTGCACACTGCCAATTTTCTAGAAATCCTCTCTTTCAATTAATCTGCCAACTCAAGGAAGATTTCAAATTTGAATTCAGGGTTATCTCCCGTTGCACAGGTACAGATATGTGCCAAAATGAGGAATAGAGGGAGAAAAGGTACGAGAAGTTCAACTGTTGGTTAGAATGGTATGTCATTCATTACCACTTGTAGATAGAATAAAGAAAGCCTCCTTTGGCATTGAACATCGACATTGATGAATGTTCCAAAGGGAACAAAGATAATGTCAATTCCTCAGGTAGATCCTAGGTTTTCTCAAAAAAAAAACAACAAACAACCTTTTTTCCGCATCTAAAAATACCATAACTCTGATGCAGCTGACATCACAAATCAGAAGTTGCAGAGAATTCTAATTAATTCAGATAAGATAGAATCAAACTCCCATAACTGATTTCCTACAAAGGAAAGAAAGCCGCAAATACATTTCCTTAATTAGAAAGGTGAGGAAAATGCTACTCCAGCCATAGAAGTTTTAAGTTCTATGAGCGAAAGGTGCTAAAATATCAGCAATATGAAAAATACAATTGAAGAATAATTAGAAAATATGTTACATCGAGCTCTGTATTATGGCAAATAAATATCAATAAAATAGGAATAAAACCAAATGACAGAATCAAAATATATGACGCATTGAAGCCCCAGCTAATCATCAGGGAACCCTCACTTCAATACAACTAGCTCGATGCACTTTTCCCCTTTATATAACCAGTAGAACTCCAAGGGTCATTCAGTTTGCTAGTGTTCGGAACAAGTAGTTCAATGCCACTTCCCTCAAAGAATCACTCTCCACATTTCACAGCCAAAATTCACTTTTTGATAACTAGGGCTTCAAAATCATCATGCCCTGAGAACCCCAAAGTGGCTACCTTAATAGTTGATAGTTCCATTTCATTTGCTATTTACTTGTGGAACTAATCCTAGTACACATGTTCCTCAGGCACATCTGGTCTCACTTGACATTTGTACTGTTCATAAAAAACCCCATATTTCAGCACACCAATTTAGAACAGCATCGATAACCTTTAACATGAAGCTACATGAAACGTTTACTACTCTCTCTTACCAAGCATTTGTTTTCTTTGATGTAGAAGATTATCGATATTTCACTACTTTGGAAATCTTAAATTATCTTTGCAGTTTATCCCTGGTCCATGCCTGCACTTGACAGGCATGGCTGGAGGCATATGTCAGTGATCTTATGGAGATCTCTACAACCAAATCCAGGTTGTTTGAATTACGAAATAAAAATTTTATCCGGAGACTAATATATTATGTACTGGAATCCTACAAAGTATTTCATACATAACAAACAATTACCAAGCCCACATTATGGTCATCATTGAAAGCTAACAACCAACAACCAAAATCAGAAGTAACGAGTGCCATCTCAGCAGATAACTCTGCACATCCTCAAGGTTTAACCAAAAATCCAGTCAAAGAAACAGCATTTCATAACTTTAGTGCAGAAAACAAGCACCATCTATTCAAACATGCTAGTGCAGTCTTAAATGTTTTTTCAGCAACAAACATTGCATCTCCCAGGAACACATCTTTGTAACAGCACACGACATGTATTATTTCTTAACTATGGCTTGGTAGATATAAAGCGCAGTGGGTTTATTTCATATGCTTATAAGCTTCAGTAAACATGAAATATAACATTCCAGGAACTGTAGAAGTCTCCATTTTATATTTTTAAGCACAATGTATTAATAATCCCCGCAAATAATAAATACATTAGCATCACAGAATTGAAATTAAACGATTCAACAAGTAAAAACAAAAACAATCCAAGACCCCAGTGTCAAACCCTCAAAAGTTCCGCAAATCAACAATCTTTTAAACCACTTACATTATAAGTAACGTCCGGTTTCTCCGACTGGCTCAGCAGCGAAATACTCGAATCCGCCTCCGGTGGAAGCACATCCACTAGTGCGTTCGAGTGGCGGTGGAGCGCCACCGAAGCCGACGGCTTCAAGAGTTCCCTATTAATCGTACTAAGAATCCGCACATAGTAATTGGAACCCGTAGTGGACCCAACGATAGCGTTGTTCTGATCAATCATCTCCATGAACTGCCCAATAACAAGCGGCACCGACTGGATCCTCTTCACCTCTTCCTGGGCCCGCAGCAGCTCGCGGCGGAGGTTCTTCAGTTCATCCTTGACGTACTCTTCTTGGATTTCGATGAATTCCAGTTGGCGTTGAAGGGATTTCAGGCGGGAGTAGAGGTCATCGTCCACGTCGAGGGAGGAGGAGTCTGTTCCGAGTATGGGTCGGGTTGGTGGTGGGTCCGATGATGAGGGTTTTGGATCGAGAACCATTGCCGTAGCCATTGGTAGACGAAGTGAAGAATTGGTTCTGGAAATTGGAATGGGGAAACGTTTAGGGATTTTTCTTGGTCCGGTGAATTTGTACCCACGACGCCGTATTTGCGCCGCCTCAATATTTGATATATTTGCGCAGAACATTCCTATCTTTTCGCATCATACTTTTTTAATCCTCAACCTTTATTTTGTTCGGTGTATATACTAGTCTACATTGTGAAGATGATTATATGGTAGGTTTACAGACGAGACCAAGTTCCTTGTACTAGTGGTAAGAACCCTTTTACCAAGTTATTCGACTTGATCGTATGATCCAATAAAAAATGTCTTTAAAAGAAGGTTAGGTTTATAGATGGGGATTATTATCCCTATCTTTTGACTTTCTTTTACAAAGTGTTTGGTTGGATTCTCAGATTATAATATATAATCTGCCACACGGTATTATTTTATTGGTTTTATTTTTTTTCAAAAAGTCAAAAAATAAAAGTCAAGCTGCAATTGTTTACTTTTTACAAAAACAACTTATAAAATGATGTCACGTCGCAAATTATAATCCAAATTATAATCTCAGAAAGTTGTCAGACAGTTTGTTAGTTTAGTTAAAAAAATGTACACCCCTTTAAGTAAATCTAAATTGCCTTTGATTATAAGTGTAGAATTTGATTGGAACGAATATATTTTCTTATCAATTAAATTACCGCTAATTGAATGCAATATGAACTACATCGACGTGTTTTTATTATAAGTGGAATTCCTGTTAAAATATGAATTACCTAGAAAATAAAAAATGTACACCCTTCAAAGGAAAATATTTTCCTCGTTTTCAAAGAAAATGTGCTCACTTGACCAAAAAGTGAAAATGTTTTTCACAGAAAAATTGTCAATTAAATACTACAAAAATCAAAATTTAAGTGGAAAAGACCATTTTTCATGAAGAAGTGCTGACAATCAAACACCCTCGAAATCTATCTGTACATACATCTAATCAAAGAGATTTATCCTTTTATGAGACACTGACTCCTAACCTATGCCTTTCTTGCTCAAATCGTTTAGGGGAATGATATTTGTATGTTTTGCTTCAGACAATTGCTTTAGGCAATGAGGAAAATGACAAAAATACCCATTGAAGAAATATACCAAATTTTTTCTAAGTATGGAAAAAAACTTTGAAAAAACATTACAACAAGTGGAAAATTTACCATTTATATACACTTGTGTGTACTTTATTGTCATTATTGACCATATAGATGGCATAATGAAAGAATTGCACGATACCAAGAAAGGTATTAACAAGGAATTTTTGCAGGAATTGCTCAACGATGCCAAAACATGGAACAACACAGGGAAAAATACATATATGACTTTATTATGCATTATGCATTAAGACATCATGGAAAATAGAGAAATTCAAACACAAAAAGAATTTCTTGAAATACGGACTACAGAGTCGCAAGGAAACTTTTTAGGAGACATTGTAGTTTCTGAAAAGAAACTCTAAAGAATCTTTGAAAAAGATTTTTCACTAAAACCCGGATAAGCTTTTAAAAGAGATTTTCTCTTAAAAGTTTTTAAAAGATAAAGAAATGTTTATTATGGCATATCTTATAAAGAATTTGCTTTATATGTCTAACATGCATATCGCAGGACAAGTATCTGTTTGCTTGACAAAGAAGACATTAGATAGATAAAACAAAGAATAGATATTTCTGATAAGAAAAATCTATATTGGGTAACAATTGGAGCTGTTAAAGTTCAGTTTAAAAGTACACTATGAGCCCATTTAAATCAACCGTTTAAAATGGCTATCGTTGACAATCGTATTCAAAATCCTACTGAAGGATGTTTGGGTATGATTCAAGGAAATTTGGCTTGTGGAAAACTTCAGTTTATCATACACCCAAAATTTTCTGTATCACTTCATGACATAGATTTTGATGGCTTATTAACATTTGTTCATGACTGTTGCAAAAGGGACCTTGTTGAACCTAACAATGCACCTTTCTCTATTAGCTATCTTGTTAGTTATGTTATTCATAATAGCTATAACAGTGTTGTAATACAAGCAGAAAGAAGGATAATTTATGAACCAGAGTTCATAGATTATCTTGAAGTAGAAGAGGCAGAGTTTGATATCCTTACTCTACCTGACAGAAGTTTAGATTTAGGGCCAAAACTCTAATCAAAACTCAAGACAGATTACTCCTAAAAGGAGAATCGAGCACAACTCCTTTTAAGAGGGAGGATGAAAAGAAAGAAAATGAGTCTCAACTTGTTATAAGTTTAAGAGAACTCCATCAAAAAATTGACCAAATGAGTGAACACCTAAGATAAATCAATATTTAATTTATGACTGAAAATATCACGAAAAGTAGTGATATCTATGAGGAAGTAAAAGGACTAAAAGAGTAAGTCACTCAACTCAGAACATATCTCAACTCTATGAGACATGAGATAATATCTATCACACCAGATCTCAATATTGCTATGGAAATAATAGCAGCAATCATTACTGCCACTATTAAATAAGAAATAGCGAGAAAACCACAGGTTTCACAACCTCAAGCAACTACAGATGTCACCCTTCCACCAGGAATGAGACATTTTGGACAGTTTGAGCGAGGAACTTCAAACTTAGGAATGCTTACAGGTACATTTAGATACCCTAAATGAAATTTCTCAGAAGAAAAATTGAGGAAGATTATCAAAATTGTAATGACCTCAGTATATTAAATATTTTTTTATCTTATTGTAAGCAACTAACTCTTCTTGAAACCCAAGAAGAACAAATTCTCACTTTTGAACAAGATAAACCTGAAGAAGAAGAATATGAAGAGATAACTTCAGAAGAATCAAAACAGGAGGAGATTGAATTAACAATCCCACAAAGACTCACAGTAGGACAATCCACGAGAATTGTCATAAATGAGTCAAAAATCAAAACTGAAGAACCATCTTACTCAAATGAGATGGAAGGCAAAAGAGTTGTTGGAAATTATACCCCTGGACTAGCTAGACGTATTCAGGTAACAAATTCAAGAGAAAGTGTTCCTTTAAGTTTTATCCCTAAAACTGTAGGACACACATCACAAATCCTAGACCTTGATTGTATTATTGATGCTAGTAAAGCAATCAAAGAATGGTTTAGCAATCTAGTAACGGCTATGATTGGTAATCCCCAATTAACAAAAGAAGAAGTCTCAGCTTGGAATTATATTAAAGCAAGTATTAGAGGGAATGTTAGGAATTTCTTAGAAACCTTAACTAATGAGTAGATCAATGCATTATGGCTTGAAGCTTCAGTTGAAAATGACAACCGACCCAACCTTACTAGATTTATTAACATTATTGTTGAAAAAATCTTTTAAATATTCATTGGACAAAGCTACACGGCTTACCAGTCAATTCTTACCACTGAAAAAGTTAATCAAGCTAAAACACAACTTGAATTAATCCAATGTTGTGATTTAGATGAATTTGACCATTATCAATGTGAATACCATAAATGGTTATTCTTACTTGGTAATCTTGATGAATTTCCAGAATATATCACGAAGTTTTTGGTAAAACTTCCACCACCACATAATTCTAAGGTATTAAAAAATTCAACAAAGTTGTAAAACTTCAAGCAAGAGAAAAACTTCATCTTACTGCTAAATGATCTATATGTTTGGCTGTCACCACGGTCAAAAACTATATGACAGAAAACTGCAAAGGTATTTATATACATAGACAAATGAAACAAATGGCATGAAAAAAGCTTAAAATAGGCTTTAGTTGTGAACCATCTATGGAAGACATTGCAAGAGCATATGGATTCTACCCTCTAACCAGAAACCTAGAAAACAGTCTAGGAAGAAAAAGATATATATCTTCAAGAAGTATAAGAAACCCTTTAAAAGAAAGTATTTTTCCAAAGGAAAATATTTCAAAAAGAAAAGGGTGGAGGAAAAGGGCCAAAAAACTTTAAATGAAAAGGCAAAGAACTGCCCTAGGAAAAAGAAAAATTGCAGATGTTGTATTTGCAGTGAGCAAAGACATTATGCAAATGAATGTCCAGCTAGAAGAGAAAACTATCAAAGAATTAATCTATTTGAAGAATTTGATCATCAGGGATTCTATCCAGTCGAAGATCCCAGTGATCAAGAAATTCTGTATTATCTTACAGAAGTATCAACTGAAGAAACTTCATCAGACTCAGAAGATGAATAGTTTTAAACCTGATACCAGAACGTATGGTAATATCACTAACCCTAACTCAATTTATATTGCATGTAAATTGAGCTTTGACGGTTATCACAAATACATTATTAACGCTTTCATTAATACAAGAGCAAGCATGTGTATATCATCAAAATGGATTATACCTAAAGAACACTGAGTAAATTCTGACAGAATAATTAGTGTTAAAATCGCAGACCATTTATCTGTAAGAGTTAACAAAGTTGATAAAAATGTAAATTTTGAAATAAAGGACATAAATCACAAATCTTATTATTTCAAAATTCCATCCATTTTCCGAAGTGAAACAGGAATAGATCTTATTCTTGGTAACAACATCTGTCTACTGTATAAAAGATTTATGTAAGATGTAAATGAGATCAGCTTTGGTATACAAGGAAGACAAATCTGGATAAAAAAATAGTGCTATACTGTAAGGTTCAACCATCTCCAGAACAAATTCCTTGAGATATATAAAATCATAGGAAAAGAAAAACCTCCAGTTATTAAAGGACAAAATATTGTACCAAACAGAATGGTCAATATTACTCAGGAAGAAGAACAAGGATTTAAGATAAGTTCTCTTAAAGTACAAATCTTAGAAACCTTGGAAGAATGCTGTTCAGAAAACCCACTTGACCCAATATCAAAAATAAAGGAGAAATGACAGCAAAAATTGAACTGAAAAAAGACTTCAAAGGTGTAACACTCCGAAAAAAATTTTAAAAATTTTATTTTGACTTAAACCTTGAATAAAATGATTTACTATAAGGATTGGTAGGTAATTTTTACAAAACTTACTATAATAATAATTTGAAAACTTCTGTGTAATTGGCTAATTAGCTGTGGCACTTAATAAGAAATTGAGAACGTTCTTGTAGGCTTTAATAAGGACGGAAGACGGTTTCTTGAGTTGTACTAACTAAAGTCATCGGATAGGATTATTACCAAAAGAAACATAAAGACAAAAACGGGTAACAAGTTCTAGGCCAAAGAATATGATACTATTATGGTATAGTCAAAAAGCCAAGCACTTAACTATAAAATGTCTTAAGTTGAAGGATTTCTTAAATAAAAGGGAGAAAGATCTAGAGAATGTTTGGGCTCTTGGATTTGATCATATGGATAATAGAGAAAACACTTGGCAATTGAAAAACACAAGAATTCTCAAGAATGAACAATTGGAGCTATTTCTATTGGATGACATTAATGCACTTAGGGACAATTGTAAGCCTTTTCATTGGTGGAATCCAAGGACTCT
>CAVNYN010264502.1:0-14259 GCA_963692815.1 Nyctanthes arbor-tristis | reverse complement strand
CCAAAAGGATACTATGGTGACGAGAAAAAGCATGGAAAAGGTTGCATTCGTATTGTTAGCGAATCAATTATATACTGAAAGAAATCAGTGAAACAGGGGCGACATAGGTCAGATTATCGCCTCTGTTGACCTATAGAGATGACAAAGTCTCCCCAAGGCGTCGTCTCAACAGGCCCACTGCTTTTGTATATTACAGCGACTTTGTCGCCTCTATAGTGTAAAATCTATTGCAACGACATTGTCGTCCGTACATGTAGTCCGTACAAGTATAATGTCACCCATAAAACTCAATTGATTTTTTTAAAAAAAATCTATAGGGACGATCTTCTCGCCCCTATAGATCAATTTTATGAAAAATAAAAAAAGAATTAATAAAAAACCGTAATTGCACCAGCCATAATTCCCAATTGCTTGGTTGTCATCATCCTTTACAAATTACAATTCCAAATTCATTACAACTCATAATTTACAAATACAAAGCCAATATTAAAAAAGATACTAAAATCACAAAATCTTACTCCAACAACATATCTCTACATCAATAAGAGTGTTCTTATGAACTTAAATGATCAAAATGTTCCAAACACAATAGTAATTGGAAGAAACTAGAAGTGGTAGCATAAATTGCCTCACCCAAAGACTCGGTATCGTCTAGTGAACTCAATTAGTAATGAATGCCTAAAATATTGTACATAATTATGCTAATGTGTCAACTCTACGAAATGGAAGACAATTAATATTACAGCTATTTTTGGCACAAAAGATGAAGTACTTACTAATTCAATAAACTTCCTTTGATACAATCTCTTTAACAGTTGATAACATCCCCACAAATTACCAGTACATGAAACATTAAAACAGAGCACTAACCTTTGCTTCCAGTGCTTCCAACAATGTAGCATCCCAACAACTTGAAAATTGCCCAACAAGCTGACCAACTGCTCCTGGTGCAGCTGAAACAAAGACAGATTCTCCTTTTATCGGAGAGCAGATCTCCTAGAAACTAAAATAAGCAATTACACCAGGCATACCTGCAAAGATACAGAACTTCTTTCAGTGAAATTGACATAAACATCAGCCTGAATAATTGCTCGTGCAATTGACACGTAAACATTGCACCATTCTTTAAATCAAAAAGTTAGAATTTACTGCTACTTACAAGTTAAATATATCATTTCTTTCCAATACAAAAAAGAAATCCATTATCTTAAATTTTAATGCACACACCAGGTTACACCAACCTGCAGTTCGTCAAGCACAACAAGTAGCTCTTTCTTCTGCTGAACATTCACACCATCAGACCTGAGCAAAAATAACAAGATGTTTTCAAATGCTATCTAGCGTTGACATCTAAAAAAATCTAAAAATTGCTAAAATCCAAATCCTAAACTCCAGCCATTAAGGAGGATGGTAACTTTATTTTTAGCTTTATCATTCTCTCATATAAGTTGAATACTATGTATGTGCCTGATATTGACAAAAAGGATTCTGATATAACCTTGTACCATACTTCAAAAATATAAACGCAACTTAAATTATTAATAACACATTCAGAAAGAAAACCACATGGAATGCCTAGACAAAAATAAAAATAAAATTAAAGACAACTGCAGTCACCTTGTTAGTTTGGAACAAATTTAAGTTTGAAGCAAATATATACTGGCTGAAATTTAATGAAAAGCAAGGAAATGATATGTAGTTTGCTTCTGAAACGTTCTTGAGCATGACCATAGATGTTCCTCTATCTTTAATTACCCCTTCATCACTTGGAAGATTAAATGCAGAAGCTTGAGGGCCCTTTATATCTTGTCAGACGGAAGAATACATAACTCAGATTTTCAATTAACTAAACCAAAATATTCTTTTCAAAGTGGAGGAGGAATCTCCCAAAAAATGTCAAGCTTCCGAAATATATAAGTCAACTTTGATGCAAGCGTAAGATTGTCTTCCTTTCTCACCACCATACAGTTCGCCTATGCAGCCATGATTGAAGTACTTTGAAGAGGGCTTCTAACGTTAGTTAAGAAGATACTTGTTTCTAAATAATGTTCCTAAAGCTCAAATTATTCTAAAACCTAGCAAAACAAATTATAAATATTGTTCTCACTCTCAAGAAGATTATCAAGGAACTATTAGATATTCACCCCAGCATTGTAAAGAAGCTGAATGACACGAATAGGGGCTGCAGTCACATCTTCTGGCTTGTAAATATTGCCGAAATAAGAATATAAGGTGATCCGACTAAAGAAGTTTATTATGTATCCAACTTGTCTTCATGAGTGAACGTTCATACAAGCAATTTTACGGCTTGAAATGGTGCTTAGATGTCAGATTTGCTATTTGAAACTTAATGGTAATATTATGCAACTTATCTTTCCAGATCATATTTATCGTGGTCAGAACTAATATAAAAACTCAAAGATTAATAATAAAGAGGTGGGAAGGTTTCCGTCCAAGATTACCTTGTACTTGAAAAGCTTGTCTTCATATGTCTCATATGGGCAAATAGTAATGTCGATCTCTTAGAATCCTTAGACATAAAAGTAAAAGAACAAGAAACATTCAGGCTATGAAATGCACCAAGAGAAACTATTTCTTGATTCTCATAAAACTTCAGTAGTAATTGCCAATTAGACTCCAAGAATGGAAGCACACAAGGTACCTCTTAATGCTTCAAGTTCACAGCTGATCAGTTTTGATACCAGTTAAACTAGTTTGATTATATAGGCTGGTATATTGGAAAATGAGATCGGAAGAGCACACGTCAGTAGGCTTCACATAGAAGATGCAAATGGGACCTGGTGTTTGCTTGAGATCCCCTTTCGTAGCCAAATTAAGGGTTAGAATCATTTTTATATTCTGCGCATTGAGAAGATTTAAGAACAGTTCTTGAAAGTGCAAAATCTCAATAAACCACCCATGCTTGTTAATCAATTTTATCACCTAACTAAAAGTAATTTAGTCTAATATGGTAATGGTTCTCTTAGAAGCGTCAATTCTAAGTGGTCAAACATGATCACCTTTAAGAAAATATTGATATATGGGATTAAAAACTTAGATCATAAATGCATCAAAAGGATACCACCTAGATTTGAGAAAAATTATCATGTTAGGCCTCAAAAATTATCGTGTTAGGCCCTGTCAGCAATCTAATAAAAAACAATAGTGTACTAACCAATTCCATCCAGGAAATATCTGAATAATAGTATTCATTTGACAAAAACGCATCCGTCCTGCCATGCAGAAATTTCTTCGAGCTGGGCAAGAGATAGCTACACATTAGAGTCCCAATTTACTGATTATTGATGTTTCTTAGATGACTAATTCTCAGGAGCAAGCAAATCTATATGGAAAAGCTAGTTAAGTCCTCAGCTTTATGAAGTAAATCAGCAGCTCTTACAAGTGAAGAACGATATTCTTCCGAGTAAGGAACAATGTATAGATCATGAATAGCAGTAGAGCTTGCTGGTGTGAAGTGGGGTGACAACTTATCCAGCACGGCCTCACTAAACATCTAAAATCACGTCCTCATCTTGTCCAATCGTCCTCAAGGTAATTAACTTTATAAAGTATCATTTACACCTATATAAATAACTCATAAAACATTCATAAGGCAGGTAGGAACATGAATTAGTACTTAAGTCTAAAACCCACCAAAAATTCCAACCTAAAAATTCCAAACAAATTTTAATTAGAATGAATCTGAACATTTTAGTTATTTTAATTTTGCCATGCAGCCATCTGCGCTAGTAATGATGAAATTTAAGGCAACAAAAATTAGGGGGAAACCACACAAAAAAAAAAAAGGAAACAAACTCTGCAGTGAAATTTGCCCTCCAAGCTAACTGATGGTCATCACGAAATTTTAAGGCAACAGTTAAAAAAGAAATAAAAAAGGAAACCACAGAAACTAACTGATACTTACTGATCTACGGTTGAAAATTGGGGATCGAAAAAATTCAGAAAAAAAGGTGAAAAACGAAACTGACCTTCTTGTCAACGGACGGTTGAAAATTGGGGATTGAAAAAAATTCAGAAAAAAAGGTGAAAAATGAAACTAACATTCTTGTCATCGGAATCGAACTAGAGAGGCGGCACCAACCCGAACCAGATTTGCAGAAAAGAGAACTAGTAGTTATAACAAAACTTAAGGAATAATTTCAGAAAAAGAGAATGAAACACAAACCCTACCTTCCATGGTCCAAGAAAGTCGAGCGGCTAGTAGATAGCTGGAAATTGGAGAGTGATTAAAGGGATTGGAAGAGATGAGATAGAGAAAGAGTGAAATTTAGGTCCAGAGAAATTTGTTCGGGAATGAAAGATATTTGGGGGCGCGGGTTGGGAATGTAAAAAGTAGCGCTAATTTTTCTAATTTTTTAGGCTTTACAACTAGAGACAAAAAGAAAAAGTCGCGTCTGTATTTATATCTATGGGGGCGACAAGCCTGTTGCTGCTATAAGAGTCGCCTCTATAGACTTCACTTCTTGTAGTATCTTCAAACTTGTTGGATGTTTGTATCACTCTCGATCTTTACACGTTACCTTCCTTCTCTCTTGGCACATCTATCCTTCCAACACAACTTTAGGAACAAAATTCTGATCACTTGTTTATGAAAGGATGGTTGAAATAGAATTTAACATGAAAGTTCATATAACATGGATTGCTAGTGGAGTCTGTGTTTTGCTACTTGCTGGCTGTTGTTTATATTTGGAACTCAATAGAAGAAAATTGATCAGGATGAAACAAAAATTCTTCCGACAAAATGGTGGATTAATGTTGCAAGATCTACTCACCATAAGAGGTAAGTCACCGGATATGGCAAAAATATTTACTTCTCTTGAGCTAATTAAAGCAACAAACAACTTCCATGAGAGTAGGATTATTGGCCAAGGAGGTTTTGGTACAGTATACAAAGGCTTCTTATATGGTCGAACAGTGGCCATCAAGAAGTCCAAAGAAGGTTATCCAAACCAAGTCGAGCAATTTATCAATAAGGTTATTGTTCTTTCCCAAATTAACCACAAGAATGTTGTCAGACTACTCGTTTGTTGTTTGGAAACCCAAGCTCCACTGCTAGTATACGGATTCATCAGGAATGGCACTCTTTTTGAGCACACAAATGATAAAACAAAGGCAAGAGATCTTTCTTGGGACAAGCAGTTGAGAATAGCTATAGAAGCTGCTGGAGTGCTTACATATTTGCACTCTGCAGCATCACCTCCAATCATACATAGAGACATAAAATCAGCAAATGTTCTTTTAGACAATAGTTTCACAGCTAAAGTGTCTGATTTTGGAGCATCAAGATTGGTTCTCTTGATCAAACCCAATTATCTACGATGGTGCAAGGAACCTTTGGATACTTAGACCCCGAGTACTTGCAAACGAACCAATTGACTGCGAAAAGTGACGTGTATAGCTTTGGAGTTGTCCTAGTGGAGTTACTAACGGGAAAGAAGGCCTTGAGCTATGACCAACCAGAGGAGGAGAGAAATTTATCCAGCTATTTTCTCTCTAAGATGAAGCAGGGCCACCTATTCCAAATTCTTGATGATGATATTGTACGCGAGCAAAATGATGAGCAAATCATATCAGTTGCTATGCTTGTAAAACGGTGTTTATATGTTAAAGGGGATGGGAGACCTAGTATGAAGGAAGTAGCTACAGAACTTGAAGGACTGACACGATTGAGAAGGCATGTCACATGGGAGCTAACTGAACCCAACGCAGACGAGATGCAATCCCTTTTGTCAATAGAAATGGCTAGCTTGCTTATGGTGAAGGTTGTAGTATTAATACAAATTACAATAGCTCCAAGGACCGTATTGCTTTACTTATGGATGGTGGAAGATGATGATGATGGCTTTATGAAGTTAATATTTGTTAATGCTATGAATTTTACTAGTTTCTATTTAAAGCATACATGTATTTGTACTGAAAATTGTATGCGTGACAATAAGATATATGCTCACTTTTCCTTCCTTCGTTTCCCCCTTTTTTTTAAATAGCACATATGTTTTGCTAGTTTCTATTGAGGTTTTTCTTTTCTAATAATCATAATTCTACAAAACAACAGCTTCGATGGTAATCTTGTGGGGGAAAAAAGAAACACAAGCCATACTTTCAAGTAAAAGAAACTCGTTAGCTCCACCCATCGTACAATCAGGAAACTTACCAAGTTGCAGGAAATATATTTAATTTGGGTTACCATCTTCACTTGGTAATATAAATTAATTTATTCAATCATATGTGTCTCCAGAAAAATAATATATGCTAGTACATCATGTGGAGAATGGCCTGGAGTTATTGGAGATAGAATGTATTTTAAATTGACGTAACACAATCGTAATATATATATATATATATATTATATACACACACTAAAAGTTGCACACATGAAATAAGTAATATTGAATTATTTTTATTATTATTATTATTATTATTATAATATTTAAAATTCAAAAATAGGCATGGTAAATTAATATCTACAATGTAATTTATAATTATTAACAGAGTATTATCAAAAAATGATATCATACCATACGTCTGGCGAGAGATGAGCCTTTGCTACTTATAATGGCAATCTAGGCTTTTTTTTTTTTTTTTAAACATTTTAGTACAAAATGGAATTCTAGGGTATGGGTATACGTGGTGACTCGAAACCCGGATTTAACATACTAGCAGGGGAGTATTGGAATTGTGTTCTTTCCCAACTTCTTATTTCTAATGATTCAGCAAGAGGTTGAACTTTAGTTAATTTTGTTCGCCCTTTACTTCAATGCATACATTTCTTATCTTTGCCCTTCACCTGAGTTTCTGTTCAATTCAGTTCATTAACGAATATTTATTCTTTTGACTTGAGCTTTGTGTATTAATGAAATGGATTATTTCAATTTAGAGACCCAAATATAAGGAAGAAAGTAAGTTTTCTTAACATTGATTGAATGGTTTTATCTAACTAGTGGAGATCGTTCTTTGTACGATTTTCTATAATTTTAGAATAATTTTGTTAGCAGTGATGTTGTGGGTTGTGATAAAGTAGTAATGTTCTTTAGTTTGTAAAGTAATTTCTAATTCAAAAATCACATTTTCTTATTTAAGGTCAAAATGATGAGATTTGGTAAATATGAAAGGAAAGGTGAACGATTGAAAATGTTAATTAAATTCAACTTTACAATGTTGGGAATTAAAGAGAAATAGAGAACTTCAATTCTAAGATTCAACAATCAAAATGATCAAAGATTCAAGTCTATCTTTTCTCATGTAATTCCAACTATTTATAGGCTACAATGCCTTGCAACTGCATGAATTGATAAACAAACACAGAGAAATAAACACAGAAATGGAAGTTAGAAACTCCTTGTCTTCCAATATGTCTTCTCAACTTTTGGATCTCAATTTCAAATAGATCGGATATATCTTACAATACATTGAATCTGAGAATGAATTATATATCATTGGAAAGACAACTGAGTTGGCTTTCAAATGCTGCCAGCCTTACATGAATTGAATTTTCACGAGAATGTTATGACTAAAATATTGAACACTACCTGTAGATTCATTGAATATGCACTACATCATCCCCCGCAAGCGGGAAAGAACTCTTCCTTGCATTTAAGTCGTTCTCTCCATCGTAGGGATTCAAGTTGTAAACATGTAAGTAGGATGAGTGTGTACATGTGCTGAGAGTTCAACTCTATAGGCATTATCATTGATCTTCTTTAGCACTCTACAAGGACCTAACTTTTTCTCTTTGAACTTGTTGTAAGCACTAGTAAGAAATCTTTGTTTCTACTCCTCATTATGCTTATAGATACTTCTATAAGACCCTTCATTTTATTGTTAATAGTCTCATCAAATTCCATGCTGAAGCCTCAACTTCGAGCAGCAAATTTTCCTTTTCAGGCAGTGAAAAGTAAGCAGTGCATTCCTTTCCTCTCTCATTAAGGAAATGGAATTACAAACTTCCTTTCATGGCAAAAGAACAATTTTAGTTTTACCCTCAGCAATTCTGTAGGTATTTTTTTCTTCCATTATAAATGGCATTCTTATCATATTGCAAGATCAACCCAAGAGAATATGGTCAACATCCATGGAGTCACACCAAAATTCATCACGATTATTCTTTCCCATTGAAAAAGAATCAAGATGTTTCTTATTAATTCTCACCTCATTATCTTTCCTTTATCCAGAATATAGATGGGGATGTGGTGTTATCTAAATCTTGAGCGTGTCCACCATTTCTTGTGGAACATCCCTTTCCTTGTGACTCGCGCCTCAAGTAAAAAATGTTATGAGATCAACCAATTTTAGTTATCTTCTTGCTTAGCAGCTGGAAGAACTCTTTGGATCACCAAACATTCTCCCTCTTCATAGTCAATTCCCTCACGCTTGGGCTCATCATTATATTTTTGGGACATAATCGTCAAACTATGGTTCTTCATTTTCTTCAACTACAACTCACACATAAGCGTCATTCCTCCGCCCGCTCTGGGCATTTGATCATGTAATGATCAGTTTGGCCACACCCGAAACAAGTACTGATTGGTTTGTTTTTTTTTACAAGATGAACCAGTCCCATCTTTGCCTTCTTGTTTCTCAGCAATGTCCTTACGAATTGATTGATTACTCTGAGGCAAAAAAGTTGTCACTACAACAGAATAGACAACAAAAAAGGGAATACATGCTGGTTTGTTCAAAAAGTGACACGCAAAGAGAAGACAGTGGCAATTTTGAAAAGTTAAAAATAGTACGCGCATAACTCATCAGAATATAATTCCCCAAATTCAATTTTTTTTCCTTCTAGCCCCAAAATCTGACAGAGGCGATTCAATCCAACAGCACTGCAACCATTTCCGGCATCTAGAAGTCCGTGATTTCCGCCACACCGCTTTGAAGTCGATCCGCTAGCAATATCGGCCCCCTCCCTTTTTGACTTATTGAATTTGTTCATCATCTTCTACATTCAAGTTTGAGGTGATTTTTAAGTGCAAAGTAAAAAAATATTGCAAATATTCACTTGATTGAAGAAACATTTTGCTTACATTTTCGGAATTAGGATTCTAGAGTTTGTGTATATTTGGTTAGCATGAAATTTGTTGATTTTGGTTGAATAAGCTAAAATAGAAAAACAAGTTGGACGTGAAGCTCATGTAAAATTTATTCCGTTCATATTCTAAACACAATTTATAAATACGTGATTGTTTCATTGTTTTATAGAACTTTTTGATTAACCAAATCACAAGAATAAAAGTTAGGCATTATTTAAGTTCACGTTTTTTCTTCTCGTAATAAAATTTAGTGAAAAAATCATGATAATTCTCCAAATGCACGTACTACTAGTAAACGTAAAATCATCATAAGTGTGGAATGAAACCACCCGGAATTTTTGGATTAAAGATTTGGTTTTAATTTGTAATGATAAGGTTGAAAATCTAACTCCAATATATAGATTTCCAAGTGTTATTATGAATTGAAGTGAAACAACACAATATTTCATGAAGAGAAGCCTCACAGTTCAAAAAGAAAAAGACACCATTTTCCAGTAATTACATCCGCGTGTGCCCGCAGAGCGCAATGTCCAACTTTCTGCTTTTTGTACTGTTTCTGCTACTCTGTGCGGCCACATGGTTCTCTATTTTTTTTTTCCTTTTGTTTTCTTTTTCCTCCTTCCAATAATCTCTATCAATAAACTACACTTCCTTATGTTTCGATTAAACAAAACGCAAAGTAAAACGTGTACAGAGATCTCTTCAATTGTTTTATTGCTAGAAATTAACATTTACATAGGTCCTTTAATTGACTAATTCATAATGGTATTGTTTCATAAATATTGTTGGATATTGGTAGTAAAAGTTGATGTTGACCACCAATGATTTAATTAAAAATTGTTAGTCGATTATTGGATTTTGGAATTTGATTATAGACATGAAAGATAACTTTGTATCCATGTGACATATATGGATGCATACCATGTGGATTTGAAATATGCATGGTTTGTATATGAATTACATGTGGCGTATATCGCCGCATGGATAGGAAGAATTTTTTAACAAAACTTTTCAGAAGTTTTTGAAATTTTGCCATGTAAATAATTACAACATAAAAGTTATGGATTACAAATTTTAACCAATTTTTCTATAATAATTATCAGTTAACCTAATTTTGTGAAAAATCAAAATACAACTATTCTAATAATAATTCTTTTAAAGTTCAGTGTCCAATGAAATATGTTGGAACCCAATTGGATGATGTGGCCCAATGAACATATGCCTTTAGTGGTACATGTACCTTTGCCTATTTCGCTAGATCATTGGACAGACAAGCCGATTGGTTCCAGAACTGGACTGGATTTTCCACTTAAATTGTTGTAATATATTGGCCAAACAAGCAAAAAGAGATTGAACCAACAAATCCTATGTACATGAAATATATTCTTTTGAATTTCTGTTCCTCCTTTTGAAATATAATTTCTTCATGTATGTATGATGTTCTATTAGCAAGGGATCATATACAAAATATAATGGCAACACCATCAAGAACCCAAACTGTATTCATAGTTCGAACAAGTATTAGTGATTAAATTCTCACGTTCAGGGTAAAGGTCCCGGGTTTAAACCACATCCGCCCCTCTATTTCCCCTACCTTCCCCTATCTCTCCCTTGTATTAAAATAATAATAATAATAAAATAAAAAAATCTGCATTAAAGGAAAAAAACTCAAACCGTCCAAGATAAAAAAATTTGAAACTGCGTCAGTCGTCACATTAACACGGCCAAGTTAAGTGCAATGCATGTACAAAAGCTAGTAATCATCTTTTATATATTGAAATAGAAAAGTTAGTGAACCTTTTTTTCCCGCCTAAAGTGGGTGAGTTTTGTGGTCCAAAAATCTGGTCAGACTTGTGGTGTTATTGGGTTTGTTGCAAAAAATAATTATAAATTAAAAAGGAAAGAAGAAAAATCCTTGGAGGAAAAAGAATCTAAATTATAGAAGGAATTATCTTGTCCTCTAAGTCAACGAAGTCTATACATAGAGGTGTTTTCTTCTTCTATTATGCACAAGTGGTACAAGTGAGTTAAGGGAAAAATTGGTGAACTTAGCACCTTGAAGAGTTGTCTTGTAACTCTTTGTGTTTTGTTCAAATGGTAGAAAATTAGGTGGGATAAAGTTCGGGGTGATTTTTCCGGTGTCACTTGGGTCGGGTCAAAGAGTCTTGTGAAGAAAAATAGTAGTTTAACATTTTGGGATTTCTTGTATTCTTTGCTAGTTGGCAAAAGGTAGAAATTAATAGATACCGTAAAGCTTGTTATATTTTTCTTATAATACCTGGGGGAAGAGTTTGGCGAGTGAAAATTCTATATGGTTGTAGCGACTTTAATCATATAGTGAAAGCTTTGACAGTCCGTTAAATATTGTCTTCGTTCTTTTATTTTTCTTGTCTCAATTAAATTCTCTGTACAACGGTCCTGTGGGCGTAATCGGAGAATTTACCTTAATTTCCAACAATGATATCAGAGGGTTAGGTTTTGTTCGAGGTATAGTAGAGGGAAAATATGGCATATGAAGTGGTGAGAATCAAGTTTGACTTGTGGCTAGAGCAACTCTGGAATTTCTTGATTTTGGTTGGACGATTTAAAGCTTTCAAAGGAAAATCGTCCCTGTCTCTGACAAAGTTGTTAGAGCCAGTATGAATGATGATGATTGGGAGGATTTAGATTTGAAGGCTGGAAGCAGGATATATCTCCATCTAGTTAGGAATGTTCTTGTAAATATTCATAGAATATTTGGTGTGAAGGAACTGTGGCATCAATTTGGAGAGGTGTATTCGGCAAGAGGTTCTTCAAATTTGTTGCACCTGAAAAAATGGTTTAGCTCTTTACGAATTGGTATAGGTACAAAACTTCTCAATGGGCTCATCTGGAAACTGGTGGTTCCGTTGCAACTTCTTAGTATTGTAGACTGGCTGACCACGCGAGAAAACATTGTCCAGGTGAAGCAGGTTCGGGTTTGGACAATTCGACTCTCTTGGTGTGAGGGTGGTGGAGATGTGCTATGAAGTATGTGGGTACATCTTCATGGTGTATCGCTAGGTGGCATGGTAAAGGATGTGTGTTACTTCTAACGGTTGTATTTATACACATGCATTGGTTGGCGGTGATGCATGATATGTGTTTGCAATAATGTTGATGGCTGATGAGTTCTCTAGAAAGCTAACAACAGAGTTGCATCACAAATATCAGCAAATCTATTTCCACAAGCTATATAAACACATTCCTGTGTAAAATAGATATACTTACATATTGGTTAAAAATTAGAACAAGTTATTGTTACGGATTCCTAGCACATTTAATTAAAAGTCTGTTTCGAAACAATATTGGACTAAAATATTCCGAAATCTCTTCTATTTTCTTTTTTTTTTCCTATAATAATAACCACCCACTAATTTTAATATATTATTCTTTTTATTTTTTTTTCCTTTTTCATAACATCTAACCACCCACTAATTTAATAGTCTTATTTACTTTTTTTTCCCCAATAACCACCCACTAATAATATTTTCATATCTTTTTCTATTTATCATTTTTTCTTTGTTCCTACTATATGACCACTCACTAATTTTTTCTGACTATAACTGCTTAATAATTTTTTTCTTTCTTTATTTTTTTCTTTTTTTATATTTTTCTTTTTTCTCTAATAACCACTCGCTAGTTTTATTTTCCTTTCTCTTATTTATCCTTTTTTTTTTTCTAAATATAACTGGTTACCATTTGCATTTCTTTGTCAATTGTCGTGCATTGTTCTAAAATCGAAGCTGGAAACCCGACAAATAGGATGGTGGATCAGGTGGGGTGACATGATTAGACCAAACTAGATGCTTTTAGTCTATATTTGCATTTTAAGTTTATTATTATTATTATTTTTTTGTTGAATGACGTTTGTATTTTGAGGTTATATAGTTAAGGGCAGTTATTATAATTAATTCTTTATATTAAATAATTTATATTTTTGTATAACATTATTATTCTTAATTTAATTAGATATTTATTTAAATATTATCAGTTGGTAGAACACATTATTTATTTAGCATTTCATGCTTATTTGATAAATAATATATTCGTAACAACAAAAACTCCAACACCAAAAATTACACATAATTTTTCCATTGTGTCAAAGTAATTGTCGACTCGGAATAATGCGATCTTTATGAGAGACAATCAACAACCAATCGAAGAAGATTATTGTTTGAGATTAACCAACACAATTTGGTATTATTTCATCTAATCCCGAGAGACATCAATCAAGGAATTCGTCCGTAAATATGTGCGATTCATGGTATCTTAGAAGCAAAATAGGGCGATGGAATGTATTGATTTTACCATAGGCGTAGGGTGTAGACGGTAAAATCTCCATAGTAATAGGGTATATTTTGATTCATAATTCACTATTTAAAATTTACACTTGAAGGAATATAAGCACGTCCAAAAATGAATAATATAAGGTAAATACTATTGGAGCTAATATATTAAAAATTCCTAAAATTTTATCTATTGATTGAATAACGTACGATTAGCCACTTGTCAACTGCAATATTTTGTTATCTTGGAGTGGACTAATACTTGTGTTATATTGATATATGAAATGTAATTACTTAGGAAATAAAGCATTTTATATTACTTAATAACTATATTATGATAGACATTTTATAAACTTTAAAATGTTAATTATAAATTATTTATCATAAACTATTATATTTATTTTTTGAGTGAATATATTAAAATATCCCAAAACATATGTAAATAACGTCAGATGACAATAAAAGATTGTTATATGATCACAAAAAACTAATAAGGGATTGGAATATTTTATGCAAATAAATATTAAACATTTTATATTTTTTGCATTTTATTATGTTTGAGACAGTCAAGATTAGTGAGTGCTTGGATTTCCTAGAGCAACTTCATCAAAATTTCTGTTGTGGTTACCGTTCAGTGTCTCCATTTTTTTTTTCTTTTAACTATTAACATAATGATATTGACTCACAATGGGAAGGAGAGATTACCGTTTGAAGCTTTTTTGGCTGTTAATGTATTTTTACGTGTTGTCCAGTACCAAGCAGCATGTTTTGGGCATTGCAAAAATTGTGTATATATACATACACGCCAGGGGCGTAGTTAGGGGTGTGCCACCCTTTGCTTGGTCACACTCCATTTTGACAAAAAAAAAAAAAAAAAAAAAAAAAAAAATTTTTTAAACAAA
>CAVNYN010264489.1:0-41384 GCA_963692815.1 Nyctanthes arbor-tristis | reverse complement strand
GGATGCATAACCAGAAGCTTGTTCTGGTTATGCATCCTAACACTTTAGTTTGTGGATTTGCCCAAAGGCATTGTATAGTCTGAGACGAATCCATTTAAATGAATAATAAAAAAAATTCATTTCATAAATACAGAGAGATCTCAAAAATAAGGGTAGATGAGGCTTCAGGTCTGGTCACCCAGAGCAGGGACCTCAATCTCTTCCCCAATAGGAGACTCAGCCTTGGCATCCTCATCATCCAAGCTCTCATAGCCGTAGTTGTGCTTGAGCTTGGCTACCTACTCTTTGAGAAAATGGAGATCGTACTCAGGCCGGGCCTTCACGACCTCTTGAAGACCCCCTTTGGCCGTCTCATAATACAGCTCAGAGTTAGCTTGTTTGCACTCCTCTAAGCTCTTGTACTTGGCTACTGCCTCTTTGTTCCCAATCAACTCCCCAAACGCGGCCTTATTCTCAGCCTCCCTCAGAGTTTGCTCATGATTTGACTTTTCAGTAACTGACGTGCTTTCCAGCTCTTGAATCTTCTTCCTAGAGGCCTCAAGGTCGCTTCTCAACAGGGCGGCCTCATCCTTGGAAATAGCCAGATCTTGCTCCTTTTCCTTCAGCGCGAGCTCGGCCTCCTCTTTTGCCTTTCCGGCTAAGTCCGCCTCTTTGGTCAACTTTTTCGTGTCCTGGATTACCCTACGAACACGAGCTTCTACATCCTGGTACAAGACAGCTGAGCAACCTCACCTAGCTGTGCTTGTTTGGATGATCTCAGTAAGCAACGTGGAGCTCGCATACTTCTCCCACTTCTTCGACCAGCTCCTAGCCACGTCGCTCATGGCGTCGCTAAGGTTCCCAGGTAGACCTTCCGGAACGGTTTCAAGTGGCCTCTTCGAGAGGTTGAAGCTGAGCAGAGCCTTAGGCCTCTTATCCTTCATTTTTTTCCAGCACATCCTTCATTTTTTTCCAGCACAGCCCGGTGGTTTGGTTGAACAGGGAGGAACATGTCATCTACCACCTGGTCCAGAACCCCTTTCCCCTGAACTGGTACTCCCTTCCTACATGAGATCGTAACTGAGGGCAAGAAGGTAGGGTAGGAGCCAGGAAGAGCAGACGAGGGAGTAGTCCATTGTCGCTTGCCCGTAGCCTTCTCGCTAGGTCTCTTCCATTGCTCTTTCTTCTCCAAAGCAGCGGCAACTTCTTCGGTAGACCTCATCTCCTCAGTTTTTTCTTGGCGGTTTCCCTGGCTGAGAATAAGAAAAAAGCATGTGTTAGGTCACCACACAGACGCAAATAGATCCATAGAACATTTACAACTTACTTTTGTCGGGACTGTTGTCGCTACGTTCCAACCTCGGTGCTGAAAGACCAACCTCAATCAGGGTATCCTCATTGGTCTAGTCCTTGACATGGCAAACTTGAGCTTCCAACAAAGCAACCTCTTGAGCTCATTTCTTGAAGGTCAAAGATATCAACTGTGGCCGGTCGATTCCTGAAACAAAAGGGAGAAAAAGAAGTATTAGCTCGTCAACTCTGAAAGAGAGTTCACTGGGTAGCTACTTACAAGCGTTTGCATAGCAGGTTACCACACTTGTATCATCATGATCTAGGGCCAGTGGGGTCCTCTAGTTATCTCCTAGCCAGAACCAGCTCTCCTTCCACTTTGGGACTGAGTCTAGTACACCATTCACCAGATTGCCCCATAGGTGTGGGGCTCCTGATTTTAGGTGAGCGGCCACATAGAACCAACCTTTCCCTCTAGAGGAAGAGGATTTCAACAAGTAATAGGAGTCAAAATCCTCAGGGCTGGGAAATCCCCAACCCTTAGGCTGCCACAAGGCGAAGACGTCTATTATGGTCTTCCACCCCATTGGTGGAATTTGCGATGGGGCAACCTCTTAGAGCTGCAACAACTGGGTCACAGGCCTGGGAAGAGGGACCCTGAACCCTGCTTGAAAAATCTTCGTATTCGCAGCTACACACCCCCTCGGAGGATTATGGGCCCTCTCCCCTTCATAAGGAAGCTACAGCGCCACATCACTCGGTAGACGGTACCGAGAACGATTGATATGTAAATCCCTCTTCTCCACTTGCGAGGGGATGTCCTTGGCTGACCACGGCCGGCCCTTCACTAACGCCACCATTGCCGGTGGACACCCACTTGAGCTTACCTCGGCTTCCTCCTTCTCTTCTTTATCCTCTCTCTCCCCTCCCATTCAACCGGGAATTCCGATTCCTCCGCCTCTTCACCAGACTGGCCAGCACTCACTTGAGAGACCTCTCCTTCTCCAGTCATCATTTCGCTAACCTAAGGCTACCCAAAGAAATCCCAGGAATCACAAAAACGAATTACCTTAGAAAGCGAGAATCCTTTGAAGACAAAAGCCTTTTCACATAGTGAATAGGAAAATGCAGGGAAAAAAGGAGGCGAAGAGAAGAGTATATAAATAAGGTTAGGTATAGTGTGATGTCCGCGTGATGCTTTGGGAAACGAAAGGGCAACAATCAAATTAATGATTACTGCCTTTAAGTCTATGAGACACACCATCCCACCAAAAGAGCAACACCTGGCTAAATGCGCCATCTCAACCGTTTCGAAATTCAAAGAGTCTAATTTCAAGCGGCCAAAAGTTTGAAGGGAATTATTAGCAAAACTTCAAGGCCACTAACTCTGAAGGTCAGAAACATTGACCTTGAGGGGGCAATTTGTAGCCATTCGGTCGCAAAGTGCCAAAGTTAACAATGGTCAACGGTTGTAAGATCTTGGAAGCCAGTTCCGAGAGGTTCATCCAATTTAACGGCCTAACAATCAAAAGACCTAGAGATCCCGTTTTAACGACCTTTAAGGCAAGTCTCCATTCCTGTGTTCTTGCGGTTCAGGACGTCCGGGTGCTATGCTAACGAGCTCACAGTGCCCCAGCCCAACACTGCGACCTGACGAGCAAGCTAGCTAAGCACCCGCTAAGGAACCCATGTAAGGGACCTTATCACTTACTGCTGACGGGACTTTAGCATTGAATGTAAGGTGATAGCCATCAACCCCATGCATGACTTAAGTAGTCATTAGTTGAAAAGTAAAGGTCAAATCCCAGCTGACATGACTCATAGGTCATTCGTCTGGGCTAGCATTAAATGTATATAATCATCACCCTTATGCAATTGGCAAAGGGGTATTATAAATAGAGGTAAATGAAGCTGAGAGGGGAGACCCAGATAAAATCTCGTTCTGCTTGTCTTTGGGACATTTGCTCTCTTCCATTTATAGCAAGAATTCCTTGCCTTTACACATTAACTACACAAGCCGTTTCGAATACAAATTTCCCGCTAATACAAATCTTGTTTGTTGAGTCAAAGGATGAATTTGATACCAACAAGGGTTATATATAATAAGACCTTATTTTATGGACCTTGAACATCCAAAAAATTCAAAATTTTGATGGATCATCATTGAAAAAAATGTTTATTGTGAACCGTATATATCTTTATCTCACACCGTCAGATTATTTTCTGAATTGGTCACAAATTTTCTTCAATATTTTCCTTCGTTTTTTAAAATACTATTTTTATCTTCATTAATGAAAGATATCGTACTGCGAATAGCACCTATATTGTTTTTCTTTACACACATAAACGGTCAAATATTATAGTTTAAGGACTATTGAAAATTTGACTTTGGGCATAGAAAGAGAATACCACATTAGATATTTAGTGAAAAGAATTGAAGATGTATGCCTATATTAAGCTACTTAGAAAAGGGTTATGCATAATATAGCCTCAGCTTATAGGCCTTGAGCTTTTAAACAGTTCAAAATTTTAATAGATCATTGTTGAAAAAATATTTATTGTGAACTGTATCTATCATTATCTCACACCGTTGTATTGTTTTCCATATTGATTCCAGTATTAGTAAATATTCAGAAAAATCGAACCAGAAAAGTTAACGATTCAAGGTTATCGTAGCTGTTTTAATTAAACAATTGAAATTAATTAATTTTTACCTAAAATAACATGGAAAAAGGATATTCAATTTTATAATTTGTTATTCTTTACCGTTTCAACAATTTTAAAATTTTATTCATTTTTTAAGAGCCATCGAAAAGAAATAAGGATATATGCTTACATTAAGCTACTTGGGGAAAGTTATGCATAATAGGGCCTTGACTTTTGGCCCTGAAGCTTCCAAAAAGTTCAAAGTTTTAATGGGATATTATTGAAAAAAAAAGTTATTGTGAACTGGTCTTATCCGTCTTAATCTCGCACTATTGGATTGTTTTCCAGACTGGCTTTAGTATTCGCAAATTTTCTTCAATGTTTCCCTTACGTTTTTTTGTAGACCATTTTTTATCTTCATTAATGAAAGATATTGTATTACGGGTTGTACCTATAATGTTTTTCTTTATACATAAATAAATGATCAATTATTATAGTTTAATCGCCAGAGGAAATGTGACTTTGGGTATAAAAAAGGAATCCTACATTGGTTATTTAGTGAAAAGAATTGAGGACGTATGTCTATATTAAGTTACTTGGATAAAGGTTATGCATAATATGGCCTTAGCTTATAGGTCTAGAGCTTCCAAAAAGTTTAATATTTTAATGGATCATTATTAAAAAAGTGTTTATAGTGAAACGGTGAACCGTATCCGTCTTTAGAAACCAGACATGTCATTGAACTAGAAAAGCTAACAGTTCAAGGCCATCAGACCGATTTTAATTGCATAATTGAAATAAATTAATTTTTGCCTAAAAATAAAGTGGAAAATGAACTTCAATTTTATAATTTTTGATCTTTATCGTTTAAAAAAAGGTTGAAATTTTATTCCTTTTTTAAGAGCAATTTTAAACATGACTTTGGGCATAGAAAGGGAATTCCGCATTGGTAGTGAAAAGAGTTGGGGATGCCTGCCTACATTAAGTAACTAGGAGAAGGGTTATGTATAATATGGTCTTAACTTATAAGTCTTGAGCTTCCAAAAAGTTTAAAATTTTAATGGATGATTATTGAAATAAATTTATTATGAACCGGTGAACCGTATCTATCTTTATCTCACACCGTTGAATTATTTTTCAGATTAGTTCCAATATTCGCAAATTTTCCTCACTGTTTTCCTTAGTTTTTTAAGACCTTTTTTATCTTTATTAATAAAAGATATCGTATTATAAATAGCACATAGATTGTTTTTCTTTACACACATAAACAATCAAATATTATAGTTTAAGAGCAATTGAAGGTGTGACTTTGGGCATAGAAACAGAATCCCACATTGGTTATTTAGTGAAAATAATTGAGGAAGTATACCTATATTAAGCTACTTGGAGAAGAGTTATGCACAAAAAAAATTTATTCTAAATAGGTGAATCGTATCCGTCTTTATCTCACACTCATATGTTGCCTTCCGAATTGATTCTAGTATTTGCAAACGTTCAAAAAACTGGATCGGCCATCGAACTTTTAATTCTTAACTTTTAATTTTTTCGTTTGACTTGAGAACTTAATTATTTTCGCCACCACACGTTGACACCACATTGCTTTAAATTATACAAGCTAGTTTTATTTTACATTAATTAAATTTTAAGTACTAATTAGATTATTATTACTAATTATTTAATAGCCGAGAGTGAAGAATTAAGAGAGTAGTTTTTCCCATCCAGTAGCTCGACCGAGAGAAACATTGAGGTAGACTCATTTTCTATAAAAAAATATATTTTTCAAAAGTTGCGCAATAAATCTATTTGTGCTATGAGAATATGTGACTTGTGTGCTTTAGGAGTTTTGCATGGTTTAATTGATATAAGCTTGAGACGAGACGAGACGGGAATACATGCATGCAATTATTTATGTTATCACTATGCGCGCTAGTATTATTTGAGACAAGAGTCGGAAACATACATTTATTATGTTTGTTTCTGAGTAATTATTTGTTGAGATGTTTATGAGATGTAAGCTATAAATTTATGTGTAAATTTGTGGTATAAATTGATTAAATTGTGGTGAGTCTACTGAGTATTTCTATGAAATTCTCACCCATTTTTAAATTAAAAATCTTCCACATTCGGAGCCAGTGATGAACTGATTGGAGTGGCAAGACAATAAATAATTATTTAATTTCTCTAGAACTTTTTGATGTTGAAATAAAATTTTCATTAAGAGTGTGTTTAATTACAAACACAAAATTTAGTTGAAAAGAAAATATTTTCCTAATGAATTACAGTGTATTTGATTGGAAGTAAAATTTCCGAGAAAAAATATGAATTACCTAGAAACAAAAAAACATATACCTCCATAGGAAAATATTTTCCTTGTTTTCAAAGAAAATGTGGCCACGTGACCAAAAGATGGAAAATACTTTTCATAGAAAAATGTGAATCAAACACCACAAAAGTATAAATTTAAGTAGAAATCCTCATTTTCAGTGGAAAATCCTTGCTAATCAAACACACTCTAAGTGCATTTTTAGGAACTTGGGATGCCTTGAATTATTTTGATATTTCAATTTGGGATTTTGCTACGTTTAATAAAAATTTCATTTGATTATAATTTCTACTTGCAAATTTTCATGGTTATTAGAAACTTAGGGCATGTTCTCTTTACTGTTTTGAGACCATTTTTAGTTTTCAATTTTTAAAATACTGAAAGCGCGTTTACTTTCATATTTTCAAAAACGATTTTTGAAAAACAAGAAATTTTTTAACAAAGAAAACAGAAAATGATAAAAAATTGTTTTGAGAGTTTTTAAGCAAAATAGGTATGTAATTAAAAATAAGGAAAACGCCTTATTTTGAAAATTTCAATTTCTCTCTCCTCTAATTTTACAACCCTTCGTCCCTCCTCCTCCAATTTCTCTGTCCTCTAATTTTATTCATGTGTCCTATGCTTCTAAAGTTAGTTTATTATTATTATTATTAATTTTATTTTTTTTGTATTTCTTTTTTCCTCATAACAAACTATAGCAAACCTTCATATTTTAATCTTGGTAATGATACATTAAAACAAAATAATTTTTTTAACGAAAGAACAAAATACTTTAATTTACTTAACAAGCAAATAAATTTTCAAAATATCAAAACGAACACGTTTTTCAGTTTTAGGTTTCTTAAAAAAGTTTTCAAAATGACAAAGTAAACGCATTTTTAGAAATCTGAAAATAAGCACTCAAAACAAAAAATTAAAAATGAATTAAAAACTCAAAAATAGAAAACTGAATCACGAAAAGAATGCAACCTTAATTTTTTAACATTCAGTTACTTAGAATACGGGCGTTACATATATAGAGAAGGTATATATGTGTATTTTATAATTTTGGTAAAAATTTTACATAAAAGAAGTCATTCAAATATTTATGATGTCAACAATAATATCAAGTATTTGTTATAAACCTTTGGTAATTTGACAAAGGATAATTGGCCTCCTTGGTTTGTTTGAATCTCGTCAGTGGAATATCTGTTTTTAATTTTAATTATGATTTTTCTTTTTTTTCTTTTGTTTCTTTTTTCCCCTTTGATGAAACTCAGCAATAGGTTCCAATTTTAGAGGGCAAAGGAAAAATAAATAAATTGGTAAGTTAAGAAATTTCAAAATGACCCCTCCTCAATGTTCGAAAACCGTTGTTCGTCATATATATTAAGGGAAGGAATAATAATTGATTAAAGTTAATGAATGTTTAAATAAATATAATTCTACTCAAAATAAAAATATCTCGGTATGTGTATTGTATTACATAGATAAAATTCAAATACATAAGAAACATTCAAATCTAAATAATGTCAATAGTTATTTGAAGAATCTCCTTAGCCTTTCGCCAAATTTTCTAATTGATATGTGCCATACTTGATTTCGCGAATTTAACTCGTGACAGTAGAAAATTATTATTGTTATGTTTTTTCTTGTTACAAATATGTTGAAACCTAGCTCATTTTGCATATTCTAATTTTGATGCAAATATTAAAATACTGCTGAGTTAAAAACTTTCAATATTATAAAGAAAAGATTAGTAGACTTGTAAGTTAATAACTTTCAAAATAAGTTCAAGACATACTTTATTCCATGTTGACGACGGCCCTGCAATGCAATCCAAAGTGAAGACACCCATGAAACGGATTGCTTTCAACCAAAAAAAAAAAAAACTCAGTTCTCATTTCGATACAACTAAATCCTACTATGGCTAGACTTCAGAGTCTCGACAGTACCGCACTAAATAGGCTCAAAACAAAAACGTAGATCCCCAATGTAATCTAAAGAATTCATGTATAATTATAGAATCAAATTTCAAATGGTTAAAGCTTGGTATTAGTGGTGTGAAGTGACTAGTTTTATTATCCGGCTCCTCGAGTTACCCCAGAAGCACATATTACTGGCTGAAGACGGAGGCAGCATGCAAATTCTATGACCAGAATGTTGAACACCAGCTTCTACGTATCTATATATATATCTTCTAAAGTTGGGCTTCTAAGGAAGCTAATGCAGCTCGATCTGCATCACTGTTCTTTAGAACAAAGTAAGGTTTTTTCAGTTATCAATGCAGGACGCCTAACTTAGAAGAGATGCTAAATATTTTTCTTTATTTGAGTTGAAGGTAGGAAAAAAAATATGCGTAATGATATTCTAAATAAATAAACTCATTTTTCGTCATATTTTAAGTGAAAATGATATTTCTTCAAAACTGGTCAATTTTAAATAAGGATAATTTAGCTCGATATAAAGCTATATAGGTGTATTTATAACTTTGGTAACATCTTACATACAAGAAGTCATTCAAATATTGGTTTTAATTAAGATTTTCTTTAAAAAGAACTTATCCTATGGAACACATTCTAATTTTAAATAAAACATAAATAAATTAGTAAGTTAATAAATTTCAAAATGACCCAAATTCATAGTTTACTCAATGTTCAAAATCGTTATGTCATATTTTAAGGGAAATAATAATTGATTAAAGCTAATACTAATGTAGCACATGTGCGATGAACGGGAAGAACAATGTTAAAAAATATAACAATATGAATTCAAAAAATAAATGAAAATTGTTTGTATATTAGTTGAAAATATAAAAGATGAATAACATTAAAAAATATAGTAATAGGAATTTGAAAAATAAATGAGAAATATTTGTACAGGGGAAAATATCAAACTCATGGAAAAAATTTTAATTTTTATGAGTTTTTTCGGGAAATGAAATTTTAAATTTCATAGTAGGGGAAAACATGAAAAAATAGGTAAGTTAATGAGAATTGGAGGGTATTATTATATTTTTAAGTAAAAATGTTAAATCACATAAAAAATGAGAGATTTGATATTAAAATTGTCAAGTTTGAAAGGTTATGATTAAATTGCACAATAGGAAGAAATGTCATGATTAAATTGTACAAATTAGCCATTACAAAATAGAAAAGAATAAAATAATAAAAAATAAAATATGATGTCAGCAATTTAGAAGGAAAAACTTGCTTAGACTATTCTTGATTTAGAAATATATAGAAAAAAATTCAATCTTTATGAGTTTCTTTAGGAAATGGGAAATGGAATTTTAAATTACATTGTAGGGGAAAGCATAGGGAAATTTGCAAAACATGACGTCATCAGTGAGCTTACAGCACCAGTCAAAGGCGAGAAATCTATACTTGATTTTGATTAATATAATATAGATTTTAAGTTAATGACAATTGCACGATATTATTATCTTTTTAAGTAAAAAATGTTAGATCACTTAAAAAATCTGAGATTTGAGGTTGAAATTGTTAAGTTTGAAATGCTAGGATTAAATTGGACAATAGGATGAAATGTCAGGGTTAAATTGTGTAAATTAGCCATTTCAAAATAGAAAATAATAAAAAATAAAAAATTATATGATATCAACGTCAGCGATTTGAGAGGGAAAACTTGTTTTGACTACTCTTGATTTAGATATATTTAGATATAAATATAGAAAAAAATTCAATCTTTATGAGTTTCTTTAGGAAATGGGAAATAGAATTTTAAATTCCATTGTAGGGAAAACATGGGAAAATATGTAAAACATGACGTGATCAGTGAGCTTACAGCATTAGTCAAAGGCGGGAAATCTACAATTGATTTAGATTAATATAATATAGAATATAGATTTTAAGTTAATGACAATTGCACGGTATTATTGTCTTTTTAAATAAAAAATATTAGATTGCTTAAAAAATTTGAGATTTGGGGTTGAAATTGTTAAGTTTGAAAGGTTATGATTAAATTGGATAATAAGATGAAATGTCAGGGTTAAATTGTACAAATTAGCCATTTCAAAATAGAAAAGAATAAAAAAATAAAAAATTATATGACATAAGCATGACATCAGCGGTTTGGACAGGAAAACTTGTTTTGACTACTCTTAACTTAGATATATATAGATATAGAAAAAAATTCAATCTTTATTAGTTTCTTTGGGAAATGGAATTTTAAATTCCATTGTAGGGGAAAACATGGAGAAATATGCAAAACATAACGTAATCAGTGAGCCTACAGCACCAATCAAAGGCGGAAAATTTACACTTGATTTAAATTAATATAATATAGATTTTAAGCTAGTGACAATTGCACAGTGTTGTTGTCTTTTTAAGTAAAAAATGTTAGATCACTTAAAAAATCTGAGATTTGAGGTTGAAGTTGTTATGTTTGAAAGGCTAGGATTAAATTGGACAATAGGATGAAATGTCATGGTTAAATTGTACAAATTAACCATTTCAAAATAGAAAAGAATAAAAAAATAAAAAATTATTTGACATCAGCATGACGTCAGTGATTTGGGTGGGAAAACTTATTTTGACTACTTATGATTTAAATATACTAGTACTGTACCCGTGCATTGTACAGGAAGATATTCTAAAAATGATAAGTAAAAATGGAATAGACCATCAAGTAGTAGATATTTAAAAATGAAAAAAATCCAATATATATTCCACTGTATTTTCAAAATGAATAATCTCTAATATATTGATCAACTTGATGATATAGACTTGTGTCAAATAATTAGTCTCGATCTGACACCATATGGTATGGCTTGACCATATAGTATTTTAATAAAGTTTTTCCTCTCTTATTTCGGTATATTGTGGAATACTAAAATTCATTGGCTATGGCACTGTTTATTTAATTATTAAGTGGGTCAATTGCTTGCTAAATATGAGAGGAAATTAACAAAATCTACTATTATTAAGATGCATTTGTAATTCCCCAATTTTTCTTGAGGGATTAAACTAAAACATTAAGCACCAATCATTTTATTTTTCATTTTTCTTTTTAACATTTTTTTGACATTGTAATAATATAATAATTTGGGCCAATTTATAAATACAGCTTTTATCATATATGTGAATCTAACGAACATGTTCTAATTAAGCCTATAATAATACCCAACAAACTATATACAAATAATATTTACGATGTCTATAAAATATTTCCATACAGCTCGCTAAAACACACAAAATATATATAGCTGGCAAAACCGATTATGTACATTATGTGATTACCAAAAAAAGAGGTAATGAAAGCAAAAATAAGAAAATTATTCAAAAATAATAAAGATTTCAGTGGATATTTTGAAAAGCTACCGACAAATTAGTTGGATCTAAATTTCAATAAGAACTCAATTTAAAAGTGAGTCTTTTCTTGATCCCTCAAACTAAATTAAAGCTCTAGATTTTGGGTAATCAATCATCATGATTACTCTTCGTTGAAGGCCATATCATTCAAAAATAAGTGTAAAAACTTAAATACTATACTCCAATGGTATGAAATTTAGTCTAACACGTGGCTCTTAAGCCAGTTGTATCCAAATCTTATATTCTCCAACTTTCTGAGAATCTAAATGAATTCTCTGTTCATATCTCCCTGTAAAAAATAAGGAAGCAATAATAATAATAATAAATGAGTGATTTAGCTTTCAAAAGATTACAGCTTTGATTGCGAAACACCACCAATCATACTTAAAAACCTCTAGTGCTTCCTTATAAGTTTTTCTTATTTTATTTTCTATCATACCATAATTGCATAAAACATAAAAATTAGCCAACAACACTTGATCATCATTCAATAACATTAAATTCTAAAGGAGAAATGAAGAAAACTTTAAAACTTTCAACCATATACTTTCAAAACATCACAAAACATGTACTAAATATTACATCAAAAATTTTCTATGTAATTTAAGAGCAAAAAAGACAGGACTTCAATCCTTACATGTGCAGCATGATTGTCACTATAGGTGTCAAACACAAAAACTTCCCCTAGCCAACGACTATAACCATGGAAACTTGAAACAACAATAATATTACATTAGATTTATATAACAGAAATTGGAGTAAGCATATTCATGTTCTTTGTTAAAATAAAGGTGCTAAACCCATATAAAGAATCCACAAATAAAGAATGTATGTGCATAGGAAAAATATTTGAAGTAAAGAGTACGATTCCAATTCAAGATAGATAAAAATAACATACCTTAGTTTGCAACTAAAGCGATGACAATATAATATCCATATAGAATAAGATCTAAAATTTCTTATGAACTAATAGATCTACATTATAAATAAGAGAGATTGTGTCATATATTGAATTGATATAGTAAAGATAATTTTTAAAATAAATAGTTGAGAGATTTATTGAAAGCTTTAATTCAAACAACCGAATTTTTTAAAAATGGATAATCCAACTAATTTTTTCATCATTCCAGTATTCTTCTACTTGTTTAATATTTTCTTGAGTTCACTTTGAGTATTTAGACCAAAATCTTAAATCCGCTGCAGCCTCAAGATCAAATTCTCAACCAATCGAACCCTGAAATCAATAGCCCAAATCCATATGAACTCCCATTTCTCAATGAAAATAAATCGCTAAGATTTTAGCATTGATTTAGGAAATTAAGATGCCTTATCACAGAGATTTTAGCGTTGATTCAGGAAATTAAAATGCATATGGTAGAGTTTTAAAACAGCAGATTAGGAAATAATCAAAAGCACAGAGAGAATTAACAATTAGAACAGTAGAATAGGAAATAAAAATCCTCAGGCACTCAAAAGGGAAAGATTGGAAGAAGGAGAAGGGAATTTGTAGCGAAAATCGGGGGGAAAAGCAGGGGAGGAGCCAGGAATTTTTCTCAGGGCGGTCGGATTTATTTTTTTAATTTTTTTTAGAGGTGTGGCTGGAAATTTTACAAATTATCTAATAAAAAGATATCCATGTAATAACTATTGAACACAAATCTAATATAAATGTTAGATTCCCACATAGGATTACATAATAAAATAGAAAAAGTTTGAGTGTTATAAAAGTGGGTATTAGAAATGCAATTTTCAAAGAGAATTGAATTGTACCCCACATCGGGTTGATAGCAAACAACAGCTGAGGGTGTACTTTATAAAATTAAAATGGAAGATATGTGATTTAAGGCAGATGAAATCCCACATCGGATTAAGAATATAATATTGTCTAATGAAGAAATATCTATGTAATAACTAATAAACACAAATCTAATATGAATGTACTTTTAAAACAAATATATATAATAATATGTGCATATTAGGATGTACAGATTCCCACATCGAATTACATAATAAAATAGAGAAAAGTTGGTTGTTATAAAAGTGGATGTTAAGAATGCAATTTTTAAAGAAAATTGAATTGTGTCCCACATTGAGTTGATAGCAAACAATAGCTGAACGTGTACTTTATAAATAAGAAGGTAACAGCACTGAAATAGGCGGGAAAAATAAGAAGATAACTTAAGTGCCCTTATATATATAGATATGTAGATAACTCTTCTCAAAATGAAATTAAGTACATATGTAAGTGTATTATATTATTACTTGGATAAAATACAAATATATATAAGACAACATTCAAATCTAGATATGTCACAATTTTATCTTCAATGCAAAATTCGATTTAGATTCATACATATGTCTAGAATACCCTGTCTGTCAGGCGAAAATATTCCACTATTCCTTTTTGTCCATTCCAAATTATATTACACTTTTCCTAATTATTTTTTATAATTTATTTTTTACTTTTTCTAATATACCCTTATTAATTAGCTCTTTAGAACCCTTTTTTAAAACTTACGCGCATGACAACAATCTTTTAATTCCTGCACAAACATCAAGATAAAAAACTTCACAGGATAATACCACGTGTGCAAGTTGTAAAATAGATTGTAGGAATAGTAGTACATAAAGATGTATCCTATTAATTATGAATAGCACTCAACAACAATGGAGAACTAAAGTGAAATATTCCCTAAATATAAGGATATATTAGAAAATATAATTTTAAGTTGTATTTTTCAATAATATTAATTAAACTAGATTTTATCACGTGGGTAGCGATCTAGTGAAAGAGTCATACGTAAAGCGTAATTTAATAAAAATTTAGATACTTGATATCACAAAAGAATATAAAAATAATGACATTTACAATTGTAATTTGTGCGGCAAAAGGAAGTCTTATCAAGTGGTATTAGAGTCTTTCTTATAATAAAAAATTTATCACCTGCATCTGATCCAGATAGAATTTTTGCCTAAATGATCCTATCTCCATATCTTGATATTATAAATCTCATGCCACTACACAATGAAGTTGAATGATAAAAATTCCGTAACAATATACCAAGAATACTGATTTTAACTTCAACTTATGGCTGAAAATTCTAGAGTATCATATCTCATTCAAGAGTTCAGATTTGTAAAGATTTTCAGTGGAAGTTGTTATTAGAATATGACGAAATAATAGCATGACCATTTTTGCGATGCATGACAATCAGTTAAAATTTATTTAAAATTATATATGTCAAGATAGAAGTTAAATACTTTATGAACCTTAAAATTATTCTTCTACTTTTCATCTTCAGTAAAATGTGTCATTTAGAGTAATCATTTTCTTATTATTTGAGATTATAATTTGATGATGATAAGGTAATAATATAGCGTTAATAAAGTGACATTCGTATAATTACATATAACTTTAGTGATATAATTATTGATAATTAAAGTGGAGAGACATAATTCCTATTAAATTATAGTTCTTGATATAATTATTGATAACTAAATATCGTTTATCCATTTGCAAGTAAAGTAAAAATTCAGTGACTTGTGATACAATAAATGTTGTCATAATTTATGTTTCTTTTTTCCTTAGTGACAACAATAACAAAAATATATCTCTAATAATTGATAAAATAAAAGAAATTCATATAATTTACATTAATAATAAATGTTGATAGCAGAATTCAAATTGCAAAGAGAGCCAACAAAAATATTGAAAGATAATGTAGTCAACTAGAATAAGCTTATACAGAAAAACTCAAAAATTATTCACATGGCATAACCCATTTTATTCATGTATGTATTTATGCATGATTGTATTGTAGTATTGTAAAAGAAAATAATATCATATTTTATATTGTACCCATGCCTACCTTAGATGAAAAGTTGAAAATGAAAATAAAGTATAACTATCACAAAATACAACAAACGAAGTCTCTTAAAAGATGGGATATTAAGATACCAAAAAAATATCATATAACATCAATGTCATTGCTAATGGTAGAATCAAAAGGAGTCTCATGCATGCATTGCGCAGATACTTACATATCGAATTTGCATAACAGAATTAGTAAATATACAATTTTGATTTAGTATTTGACGCATTAAATTAATGTTTTATTAATAACATATTAATATTTATCTTTTTATGTACTCTGTTAATGATTTACTATATTTTACTTTTATCATTTAATTTATTTAATATTATTAGTTAACATTCTAAGAATATGTCCCAGGCATTTACATACCCGTATTTGCTAGATACCAGTTTAAACAAAAATTTTCATATCCATATAAGAAAGTATCTTAGACATACCTTTTTTTAACTGAGTGATGCTTCATTATATTTTGTGCAAGTACCCGTAATATCACATTATTACTTTACCCTAACAAATAATAAATATAATCATTAAAAAAGTAACATGATTTTATAATGACAATCGTTAGAATTATAGTATACATTCGTATCAAAATTGACGTGTAAGTTTGTTTTTTAAACATTATATCATAAATAAAGTATAATATATTAGTTGAATTATCTAGAATTACAAATTGATATGCGAATCACAAATCAGCACTGGATATTTGTAGCAAAATGTCTGAGTATTGAACATAAATTTGGTTGTATAACTGAGTCCATAATTTTGGGTCCCGTTTCAAGTTCACATGTCCAACCTATATAAAATTATAATAATTAACAGTCAAATGATCGAATCACAATCAACGATAGTAACTATAAGTCTAGCATCTCACTCGTGCGTTATATGAGAAGATTAATTCTAAAAAAATTCAATAATAATGAACAATAAAATATTAAACAAATACGTGTCATTAGATTTGCATAACAAAAGCAGTAAATATACATTTTTGAATTAGTATTTGACATGTTAAATTAATGTTTTGTTAATAGTATATTAATAGTTAATCGTTTATGTACTCAATTAATACTTTACTATATTTTACATTTATATCATCTAACTTATTTAATATTATTAGTTAACAATCTAGTAATACGTATGAGTATGTACATACCCGTATTCACGTGATACCCGTTCATATAAAAATTTTCATACACATAAGAAAGTATCCTCCCAACATACCATTTTAACCGTATAAATTTTACACACTATAATTTATTTTTTTGGTAACTATAAACAAAAAACAAAGCGTGATTTTGTGGGAATTTTTGAATCTCGAGAAGATAAACTTGAAGATAGTAATACAAAATAATATTCTTCTTCTCGATTGGGCTAATCAATATTATAGGAAGTTAATTAATACTTAAATAAAAGCGAGAGAAAAATATTCAAATTTATGTTTATTCAGAAATCCAACCGGATTAGAGAATGCATTGAAATGGTTATCCGTGTCATTTTAATTTTCATTTTAGTATATTTGAAAAATTAGTAGGATTAATAAAAAAAGTAGTGTCAATATAATTAGCCTTTAAATATATATGTGGTTAATAATAATATATTCTTTGAGTGGAAACACGCGAAAATAGTAATATATAAATAAAATTATTAACAAATAAAAGAGTTGGCGTAATGGTTTAAAAGCATGCTATTCAACATGTAGGTCACGAGTTCAATCATTCACTATTACATTTATAACATTTTTTTATTAAAAGAGACAATCGGTGTGGTATGATATTATAAGCAATTGTGTCAGATAGAGCTTTAGGAGGAAAAGATTTTCTAATTGCGTCAGACAAACTGTTATTTAATATATATATTTTTTCTTAATCTATATATAAGAAACGGAGCAGTGATTCCAGTATCTTTTTCCTGCTGAAAAAGATACTGAAATCTACTATATACAATTTTTTATTTTTTTAGTTTTTGAAATTTTTAATTTAAATAATAGTCGTAACCACCCACTTTTCACCTTTATGCTTTGTTTTTTCTCATATTTTCTATTTAAGAATATTTTTTATTTTCCATGTGAGTTTTAATATTCCCCCATGTTATTTCTTCTTACCTACCTACCTTTCATCTTTATCCAACAATTATATATATTTTATTTACTTTGTTTTTCTCATATTTTCTATTTAAGAATATTTTTTATTTACCATGTGAGTTTTAATATTCCCCCAAGTTATTCCTTCTTTCCTTCCCACGTATTTCTGTTGCCCACAATCAGATTTAAATGCGTTGTGTGTTTGAATTTTTAACTTCCAAAACTTTTTCTTTCTCGGCTCATGCGTTTTCATTTATATATATGCCAGCATAAGTTGTAAACCCCCATTATTCCACTTTCAATGCCAATATAATTATATGATTCTTTTTTTCATTTTTTAAATTTTTTAATTTAGGTAGTAGTGGTAACCACCCACTACTCTCATTTACACAACGGTTATAATAAATAATAATTATAGTGACAATGTAATTACCCTATTAAATATAAATAATGATATATTTTTCTTGAACACGATAATTAATTGATATATGACATTTATAGCAACAAGAGATATATAGCAATATCACTTGGCCGCATAATTCAAATTGACCAATGGGAATAATATGTTGATATAAAAAATACAATAACAATATAGGTAAAACTGACAAGCTTTGTATATTACCATTTTTGTTTTCTTTTTTAGAACCACCAAGTTCCACCATAAAATTTTCAAGATTTTGATTAAAACGGGATCAAGAAAGAATTATGGAATGATATGTTTTTGAGTCGTTTCTTTTCCTAAAGTTTTCTTGACCAGAATCTCTCTAATGTTGTAAAACGATACAATTTTTTTCCATATTATTTTATTTTATTTTATTTTATTTTTGTAAGAAATATGTAACTCACGATAACCTTATGAACAAATATTGATACAATATCTTTTGAATCAGTTGGAGTTTTATACCTTGCATCGTTAGGCACGATCTATGTTTTTGTGTTCACGGTAGGCTTAAATCAACATTGGAGAATTACTGTTCTTGGTCTAGCACTGTGGCTAAGTAAGGTGGGGGAAAATGGCAGAAATTTTTCATTTTATATGAAAACATATATTTTTCTATATAATAAATAATAACTAATTCACTCTGTAAAAGGGCAAATATAATACGGTTAATATAAAAATTTACCGAATTCAGTATAAAGTCTACAAGAAATAACACAAAGAAAATATGATTCACTTGAAATATACAAATTTGCTATATAGTGCAAACACACTATTATATGACGATGACATAGCTATCTCTGATTATTAGAATAATTTATTGTTTCATTATTATTTCTTTAATTACTCATTATTTTCTGTGTATCGCACGGGAGATAGACTAGTTTATGAAAAAAATCGAGGGGAATATCTTGGTTGGAGGGAGGGATATTATTATTTGCACTTATTTTATAATTTACTCCATCAATAACTCCATCACCCTTCGATCCACTCAATTAGATAAATAAACGTTTCAGGACACAAAATCAATAATCAGAAGAAAGGAAGACATTTCGCCTTAATATGAAACAGTCAAATTGTGATCTCTGTAAGAAGAATTCAACAACACTTCATTACAGGAGTAGGAGCCGATGCACAAACGGCCGGCCAGGAACTGCAGGATCTCAACCTGGCAGCGCGCACCAGCGAGAAAACCGACACCATAACTGATTTCACTTTGACTACAAATTTCTTCATCTTTCGACATCTATACCTGTCTCTGGAATTCATTGGCGATAATTTGTAGGTTTGTAGAAAAATTTGCCTCTTTCTGGCCCGTTCCCTTCGAACACTAAAGGAACTCAAAATATGACTCCTACTTATTCTAATTGTCCTCCGGGAGAACATTTTCCACCCATTATCGCATTCTCTGCTACCGTCTCTGATCTCATTGTCCATAAAATCGGATCTTCTGAAATGTTGAGTAGAATTTCTTCTTGTATGGAGAAAACGGATTTAAAATGGTCCGATATTGAAACTGGTCCAAATTAAGATTCATTTATATATCATCCGATCGCACTACCCAATGCATAATAATTTATGCAAAATCAGTGCATAAGTGTGTTTAAACTTGATTTGACTAATAATTTTCCAAACTTGGCGGGCGGGAGGAAGCTGTTATTGTTTAGTGTTGAAAGAGCAATAACAAATTAATGGTCAAGATTTGAAAATTCTATGAGAGGAAAACAATATATAAATTAATAATCAATTGATTAATAAATAATTAAGAAGCTA
Source organism: Nyctanthes arbor-tristis (assembly GCA_963692815.1). Classification (NCBI taxonomy): domain Eukaryota; kingdom Viridiplantae; phylum Streptophyta; class Magnoliopsida; order Lamiales; family Oleaceae; genus Nyctanthes; species Nyctanthes arbor-tristis. Next base: position 21,670 of record CAVNYN010264489.1, on the reverse strand, counting down.
AGAGTCCTCATTGGTAGAGTCGGACATGACTCGTTGAGTTCAACCACGAAGTTAAGAAGCCAAATTTGACCTTCACGAATTATCAATTAGGTTTTTTCCTTTTGATAAGGAAAATGATATTTGAAACAAAACATTTACAAAATAGAGTAACTTTATTATCTTATCTTATCATGTGTATTAGATTCTTACCCGTACAGAAAGATACTAAATCCAATTATTATCTTAACATTAGTACAAAATATATGTAATGTATAGCTAGTCACATTGAACTGCAATATTTCAATTATCTTATTCTTGACTAATAGTTATTATATTTTACTCGATATGGAATGCTATTAAGTAAACTAAAAAATCCATCAAACTCGATACCTGTAGGTACCCGATCATTTTAAGACTCAAAAAACCCGACTAAATTGGTCCATTTACCATTTCTTGTCCCAAAAAAAATTCTAATGGTTTGAAAAATAAAAATATAATAAACTTATTAAAAAACTTAGTAATTCAATTGCAATTGTAATTCTATGTTGGGAACACCACTTATGTTTATAATACTCTTAATTAAATAAAAAATGAATATATATATATATATATATATATAAATGAGCCAATAAATTGATAATTACTCTCACCGGCCCGTCCCCAACCCGTGACCCATTTAAGTGGGGATGGAACAGGAATAGGACAAAGGAAAATTTTGTTGGGTAGGGTAACGGGTATGTCATACCCAATCTTGGTCCGGCCTATTGTCATTCTTAGACCTCAAGAAATCAAACATTTTATTTTTTCTGTGACTATACCGTAATGGGAATTTTGTAACATATGAAATGTTAGTTAGACCGCATCTATCCATATTTATTATATACAAAAGAAATAACTTGATAACTACTCAATTTAAAAGAATATAAAAAATAATTAAAAATTAACATATCAGCTATAAAGAAAAATAGTATAATCCAAATTAAGAAATTTTTTCATTTAAAAATAAAAAAACTTTGAAGACAGATGAATGCATCAAAATACCTAAAAAGATAAGATATACATCAACATAAGATAAGATATATATTCAGCATTCAATTTAAAGCAAAAGTATAAAATGACCTTCGCTTAAACAGTTTTGGTGAGATAAATGTGGTAGAAAAGTAATGTAGGCTACTTTCCTTGTGGTTAATTGGCGCTATCTAACCCCATTCTTTCATTATATTGTGTAATCTAATCCTAATATTTTAAATTTAGTTATTCTAACTTTAAATCTCATCTTTTTTTTGGCGCAATCTCGCATTTTTAGCTTAAAAAGACTATACTACCCTTAAATTTTAATTTAACTAAAAATTAGTAAATAAAAATAGATAAAAAAATTTGAAAAAACATAATTTTGTTGTATTAGAAAAAATTAACTTGAGAATTTCGGGATTGTAACGAGGCGAATTGATCTACTTCATAATCCTCCTAGAATAAGGTAATGCGGACATAATTGACATGGGGTTGGGTAAAGTAGTTTGACTTTTCAACCTGTCTATTAATTCATTTGTTATATTTTTTCTATTGTTTAAACTTTTTCCTCATTTATATTAATTAGATTTTTAATATTTTTAATTAAACGAATTGTTGCGGATCAATGTGAGGAACCTAGTCTATTCAACTTTCCAAGTTTGTAGATCAGAAAATATTGCTCTATTAGTGCAGATCCCATTGCGTTCGACAGGAATAAAGTATTTTAGCCATCACTGCAAGTAATTTAGTAATATTTGAATAAGAAGGACTAAAATTTAAGATTCGTGGGTATGATTTATTTATTTTTATTATTTATTGCATACTATTTTTTAATTTAATTAAAATTTAAAGGTGGTGTTGTCTTTTTAAGCTGAGAAGGTTATATTACGCCAAAAATATGAGATTTGATGTTAGAATTACCAAGTTTGAAAGGATCAAGTTAGATTGCACAATAAAATAAAAGCTTAGAGTTAACTTGCCCCAATTAACTGTTCCTTATATATATGTGTGTGTATATATATATATATATATTGTATAATTAGCAAAAGATAATTTAAAGGTAACACGTTGGATTTTCTAGATTTTGTAAAAGATTTACCTACAAACAACATGACTCTTTCGTACTAGAAAAGAACCCGCGTAATATTCTAATAATACATTGTACTTAATAATAATAATAATAATAATAATAATAATAATAATAATACCAACAACAACAACTATAAATTGAATCTATATTTAAACTTCGAAAAAGAATCATGTCTTATTTATAAAAGTTTATGAAATGAAATTTGTTAAAACAAATAAAGCAATAATAAATTCATGCTAAAAATATATTTTATATACAAACACTATTCCTAACCGGGTAATCTACGCAAATGGTCCTTATCGTTTAGTGTTCGTGTAGAAATGGACCCTATAGTTTCTAACTTAGCGATTTCACCATTAACATATCAATGTTCCCTACAAAAAGGACCTCACCATCCAAATTTGTCAACTTTGTTATTGAAGTGACATTTTCACCCTTAATCTCAATTAAAATATAAAAACTAATATTTATATTTCTTGTTGGATTATGATGAGAGGTGACCTATAAGAAACTTCTTATTGTTGGTTGATATATTATGTTAGTCTTCATATTGATCCTCACATACCTTTAGCAGTAAAGAAGTTAAAGCTTCCACTAGAGATCTGGAAAAAACATTTTTAATTAACTAGAAAACTGAAAAGGTCTAATTTGTTTTTGTGACTATGGAGAGGTAATAATTATGATGACAGTTGAATTGAATAGATAAAAATATAAATTTTTTGTTTTTATATTTTACTTAAAATTAAAGATAAAATACATTAAAAAAGAATGATATTTTAAAAAAAAGAGAGAGAGAGATAATAAGGGTAAAAAAGTCATTTTAACGATAGAAATTGACAAATTTCGACAATAAGGTCCTTTTTGCAAGGATATTAATACATTAAGGTTGAAATCGCCAAGTTAGAAACTATATGATTCATTTCCACACAAACACTGAACGATAGGGTCCATTTGAGCAAATTACCGATTCCTAACCTAATTAAGATAGTCTCTTGTGGACAAATAAAACATCTTAATTGGATACCGACAAATAAAATATAAATAATAATATTTATCTAGACTCGAGACCGATCTCCAGTCTAGTTGTTATCTTTTTATTGATTATTGAATAAATGAAGACCACCATATATTTATGCATATCAATTCATCCTCCAATGTAGTTATACCAACTAGACCAGTCTCTGATTTAGATAAATAGCATCACTCAATTAATATACTCACCAAAAATTGTTATTTCATGTTTATTACAAAAAGATTAGGGGCTTCTTCACGAAGAACATATAAAAGGACAACCAATACTCCCAGAAATTCTCTACAATGAAAACATACATGGGATTAGAACATCCACCAAGCCATTAAGTTAGAAAAATTAATTTCTCCCTCCATCTCATAAATATAGGCTTGTTTTCTTTTCTTTTTTTTTAGATGTCTTAAATATATAATCTTGTTTCTTCATTGAAAAGATTAATATACATTATTTTACTAAAGATGTGTTTGATTGCATAAATTTTCCATGGAAAATTTCAATTTCCATCTAAATTCTAACTTTTACATGTTTGATTCACAAGTGGAAATATAATTTAAATTCCATTCTACAATCTTATTAAATATAATTTTTTTCATTTTCCCTAGAAATCAATTCCCACCTCCCCTAGGTAAAATGTTTTGCATGGAAGTTTAAAAATATTTTCTTTTTCATCTTTTTATATCAAACGCACTCTAAGTAACCCCTATTTAATACTTTTATATAATTTTCATTTTTAAATTCTACTCAATTAAACAAGGGTAAATTAGGAATATGGTTTACAACGCAATGTTAATCTCATGTTTATAAAAAATTTACAGCAATGCGAGGTATTGTCCGTTCCTGTTGATAATTAGAGCTCGTTCACACATAGAACTTCAAGCCATTGGATACACTACTCAAATTCCCCCATTACTACAAGCACAATGGCAGATTTATCTACTCCTATTAAGGTTTTTTTTTTTTTAATATTCATTGGCTTTCTTAAACACCATACTTCATTAATCATGAAATTCTTTGCAATTTAACCACCTGACATTTCTATTCCCTCCGCCCATATATTTACAATTATTTGAGTTTTCACGAGGATTAAGAATTGGAAAGAAAATTTTAATGAACATAATAAACTTTAAAATGAAAGAAACAAGTAGTTTGAACAAGTGTTATAGTAGCTAAGCTCTCATGTTCCGTGCAAGAGGTCTTGAATTCAAACCACACCTGCCCCTCCCATATCTTCCCTTCCTTTCCTTATCTCCCTATTGTATTTAAAAAAAAAAATGGAGCCCCAAGGGCATATGTTGCAGTGGCAAAGCGAGAGCCTGTAGATGGCGATGTCCCTCTAAGGTCATGGGTTCACTTCTTGGCTGCTGCGCTATACATCTCGCGATTTACTTCCTCCACAGGGCTCTAGGGCGGGGGTTGTAGGGTGCTCGTGATGAGACGTTACTCGGAAAAAAAATGGAAGAAACGAAATTTATATTTTTCTGCCCCCAACCCCCAGCCCCCAAGCCACACCAAAGAAAAATAAAATAAAATAAAAGAATGTTTCTGATAGTTTATAGAAATTTTAAGTTGGAAAAATTATATCCAAACTATCGGAAAAGGAAAAACAACAAATTAATGAAAAGGCTAAAGTTTGAGCGATGTCATGTCGGCGACGAATCTAAAGCATTTGTCTGATACAAGTGGTTCTCTTTTCCCCTTTAACAATCGCTTTTCTGGCGATTTGCATCTCTTCGACCACAAATAAATAATGCAATCGGCGACAGGGGATTAACGTTAAATGTTGCTGGAATTTGGGTTCAAACTTGAAAGGCAATGATGGTGCCATTGTACCGGCGTCGACCAAGGATTGACTAACGTTGTCGGGAATTTTGTACGAATCGAAGGAAACGAGGGAAGGAATTTGCAGAGGCACGGTTAATTTACTCCAATAGTAAGGGTTTGAAGTGTGGGTCAAAGAATTGTGATGTTTTGATAAGAATTGTGATGTTTTGATTTAAATTTATCACGATATTTCAGCTAGCACAACACGAATTACAAAGAATATTCTACTCATCACATAGAGGAAAACCACTTGCACACTATCACAAGGACTTATTTTCAAGGATTGGATCAAGCACTTCACCTCAACCTAATCGTGTACTCTTGGAAGATTAACGTAGTGATTATCTTTCGTATCTACTTGTATCCATCATATTATTTGTACCTATCTTGTAACTTTAAGTCTATCTTTTGGTATTTATCACATTATAGAACCCCCTCGTATAAATAGGTGATCAATGTAAACAATGAGCATGAGAGGCCTTGAGGATGTGCAGGTAGTGCGATCGCATAGGATCTCATCATCTAAGGGGCACCAAAATTTTTTTGTTAAATAAGTGTGACGTTAAAATTTTTAAAAAACTTTTAGAATATTCATTTTTTTAAAGAATAGGCATTATTCTGACACCAATTTTTAAAAAAAGTTTAATGAAAGTTATTGAATTAAGAATTAAAACGTATTTTATTATTTTGAAAATTAAACAAGCCTACATTTGAAACTTAAATTTGTCATTAATCATTAAAGACACAAAAATAATAATCTATATATTAATAATAAAAGAATTTTGTCTTACATGGTTTTTCCCTCGAATGGTCTGGCTTCATAAGGATTTTGACTTCATAAGGATTTTGATGATGTCACTAATGACGTCATATGTGAAATTATATTTTTTTCCTGAATTATCTTCTTCACTGTATCTTCCTTATCTTTTCTTTTTCAAAATTTATATACTGATCCAATCCGTCTTCTAATTTATGTAGTTATGTTTGTTTTGGATTCAAATTTCCTTAATTTCTCCTCTTTGTACCTTATCTTCGAATCTTCATCCGATTATGGTTTCAATCTTCCTATAAAAATTCAGATCTTCTAATATTTCTCTTCCCTAATCTTTGATTGTCGATTTGAATTAATTTTCCTTTTATTTCCTTAATCCCTTTTCATGATTTCTACTTTTTGGTTCCTGATGTAAGACTTTTTTTCTTAACTCTTCGTGTATTTTTAATTTTTTATTTGAATTATCTTTTTTTTAGAGTATTTGTATTAATTTTTTATATTTTCTTAGTTAATCCTTTTTCTTGATTTTTAATTTTAGGTTTCCAATCGAAGATTTCAATTGGGTGTCGTGCTGTGTTTGGGCTTGAATTGCACTTTTAGTTCGGATCACCGTTCTACCACTTGTGTTATGGGGAAATTTTCTTTTTTTCTTTCTTTTGACATTTTGCTTTATTTTATTTTATTTTTTACCGTCCATCTATCCACAATTGATTATTTTAGTACATATGAATTAAAATTATGAATCTCTCTCTCTCTCTCTACTCTTGCTATAAATATTATAGTAAACATCTGAAAATTTTTTAAGAAATTCTCGAATTAATTCTTTAAAAAAAAAAATTCTCGGATTAACCTACTTTATATATTTTAAATTTATGAAAATCCAAATTTGACGGACCATGCTTTGATTGGTTTTTTTGAAAAGTAGGTATAGTTACATAAATTTTACATTGCCACTATTGTTTTGGTAGAAATTAATTAATCATACTTATATTATATTTTGTGCAAATTTAATAGAAAATGTTGTTTTCATGGAAATTAATTAATCATACTTATGTTATATTCTTATTTGTGGAAATTAAACAGAAAATTGATTGCTAATTCTATACTATCCTTTTTTAAAGTATAGTTATTTTAATATTTAATTTTTTAGTTATAAATAGTTACAAATATAATCAAAATAAAACTTTCTTCCTTCAATAACCAAAAAAAAAAATTCAACTTTAGTATCATACTGGGAAAATGATTGGGACATCACCTTTTTTAATTTCTGTTGTTATGCCCGTGCAACGCACGGGGTGAAAAATCTAGCGTCGCTATCATCATCATTATAATCATACTGTAAAGCTAGGAAGTTAATAAGAAAATGAGGGTACAATAATGAAAATGATGGTTTTTAATGTGAAATATTATGATTAGAGTATGATTTATTTTTTTCTAATATAGACCTTATTTAATTGAAAAGGGCACCGTTTTCTGTTATTGCACATGGCACTTAAATTCTCAAGGCCGGCCCTAACAATGTGTATGTAATTACATAATAAAAATTCAGTTCCTTCATATAATGTCACTGGTGAGTTGCATGGGATGCCTTGGCCAAATGTTGTAAACAATTCAATAGTTATATGTAATTCATATACATATGCAATACTCTTACATGTTTAAACTTATTGTTTGACATATTTATGACTAAAAAAATTTAAGATTGCTCTATCATCCACATTATAAAATGTTCAAGGAGGTGGATAACAATAAACATTACTATCTAGTTTGAGATGTTGAAGTGAGAGCAATGTTAGATGTTCACTTAATCATCATAATAGCAAGATAAACACCTGTAAGAGGGTGGTTGTGCAATATAGCAGCAAAAAAAGGTGGCATTGAACTTGGCAATGGGAGAGCCGTATAATAACCTGGATTTATTAAACAAACATAGATTGTATTAGAATGACTGGCATAAGTTTAAAATTAATAGGAAAACAAAAGTATAATCACCTAGAAGTGAAACGGTCAAGATCGCTATAAATTGTTAAAAACCTCCTTGTAAACAACATTTAATATAGTATTGCTATATTGACCACTGTCATCGCATATCATAAATTTCAAACAATTTCTACTCGCGACTCTTGAAACTGCTACATATAACTAGCCATGGGTGAATGCCGGCCAGGGCAAAAAAAAAAAAAAACCAACGTGCTCAAGAGACTGACCCTGACTCTTATTAATGGTCATCGCGTAACAAACCATTAATAAAAACTGTATGCACTGAAAAGTGAATGGCAATCTAACATTCAATTGAGTGAGGCTTAATTTGGGGATAAAAAATTTCTAGCTAGTATTTGTTCCCGACAACATTTGGACCTCCACGATATGATCCCCAAGTCTGGTCACTAATAGCCGTGTACCATTGTACAATCCAGATGAGTGGTCTATATTCCACATAAGCATTATAGGTAAACTAACCTTTAACTTGAGCTCATGGCTAGGCACTCCAGAACACCTAATACCATTTAAAAACTCAAGTGAATGGATTTCTGAAAGCAAATGACTATCATATTCAGATGAAGAAGCTGAATCAGAACTTAAATAGGTCTTCAGTTTAGACATGTGTGGCCTCAACATACAATCGTTAACCTTGTCTACCTCATCCATGGTAGGTGCAAGAATAGCTCATGAATTTAGATAAGATGTCGAGCTGCCATGTGTCAAGAAATTAGGGTAAGTACTCTTAACAATAGACTCAACTGGATCAGAGAGTACAGGTACCAACAGATCGTCTGGTATATTAATATTAGACTCGCCGTCATCGCTGTCTCCTAAAGCACCATCTCTAGCTTGTAAGATCAAATTTGAGAAACTCCGGAGAGCCGCTGAATTGGGATCACCTTCAAGATTTCTAAGTCTCATATTCTTGGTCAACTTCAATACCTTACAATGTTGCCATAGGAAAGAAGGGTTCAAAGATGCATGTACAAGATCCTGCATGCTCTCTTTAAGAATAACTGGCAAAATCTATCTGAAATCTCTACAAAAAACAACGGTTTTGCCACCAAATGGTTTGTCAACATTAGAGTTGCTAGAGAAGCAAAAAACATCTCTCATAGTCCGGTCTAACGCTTCGAAGAAGTACTTGCTCATCATGGAGCCTCGTCCCAAATAATTAACTTTGTCATCTCAATGAGCCTGGCCAAAGGACTTCCTTGCTTTATGTTGCAAGTTGAGTCTTCAGTTGCAGTGAGGGGTATTGCAAATCTCGAGTACGCAGTTCTCCCACCAAGAAGAAGAAGGGATGCTATACCACTGGATGCCACTTCAACACAATTTCCCCATGGGATCTCAGAGCCACAGACAATGTTTTCCACATAAATGTTTTCCCAGTTCCACCATGTTGATAAAGGAAGAAAACACCACCACTATTGCTATATGTAGAACTCATTATAATGTCATATATGGAATGTTACTCATCAGCTAGGTTAGACAATAACCTAGAGTGTTCCTCCGTCAAAGCAATTCTATCATATCACAACTCTTCATGTATAAGACTATCACCAGCAGAAGGGATGTCTGAAATAGAAGGGAAGGGCATACCTCCATAGTCACAAAGAGACTTCCCCCTATGTTGCAAAAGCTTCTCAATTTCCACCAAGCAATAATTTTTTATTTCATCCTCGCTCAGCTGCAACTCTACGGAATAGAACTGACAACCAATAATTAATAAGGTTAGTTAATCATGTGACAAGCAATAAATGAAGTGAGTATATCGAATTTAAGGTGACAAACAATAATTAATTAGGTTAAAGGTATATTAAAGACGACAACCGGATTATAATTGAGTATACGTAAACATTCAGTGATTAAAATCAATTACCTAGGTCATTGAGATTATTCCTCATATTGTAGAGTATATCGTCTGATAAATAATGTCAGCACTGCTCCCAGACCAAGTCAGCTTTGTCAAAGAGTCTGACAATAAAAGAGTAATAAACAGACTGCTAAGAGAGTGTACAGAGCCCCAATGACTTGCCTCTGTAATGCCATCAACATACTCTCTATCATCGTCAAGTAAACCACTAGCATAGCATGCATCTCTGAATGTGGCATGTAAAGTACCATTAACTGTCTTCATGTCATCGTAACTAGTGGGACCTTTTACAACATTCAACAACATTCTCAAGTAGTATTTCTCTCCTGCTCCAGGGCACATAAAATATATACATCCAACTGCAAAGCCTCTTTGTCTCAGAACCCACTCTTTTGTAGTCTTCTTTTAGGTGAACTTGTTGGGGAACTCAATATATGTTAACTTCTTGCCTCAGGATACCTTTCATTTGCTTTCATCCACACTAAAAAATTTGTTGAGTTGAATGTAGGCTGATTAACCACTGCATTGATAGTATCCCTTATAGAGTAGAAAACACTATGCTCGCCAGGTAGATGAAAACTTAGCCGCTCAACAGGTACATCCCTGTAATGGATATGAAATCCAAAAATTCTCAAGGCAACCTCACACGCTGAGATGTACCGATAGTCATGATAAATCTTAATCTCATCCATCTTCTAGCTGAAGAAACATCTACATTCTCAGAGAACGTCACAATGATCTAATCAATCCCTTTGTTTATGTACTTGAACAGGTACTTTATTGATCGGGCCACTCAACGTTAATGTGCGCCTCTTATTTAAGAAACAAAGTACGATTGTATAGGATAACAAATCTATTGTCAACCATTACTTATAACTGTGCTGACCTTGTCTCTCCTTCTGTAAACTGAGAAACCACTCGGATCAATGCAAACTGAGAAACCACTCGGATCAATAGTGGTACGCCGTGCAAACTTCTTCGGAAAGTGCTTTGTACAATGACCTTTATCTATGCAAGGATAATATTTTTTCAACGGTCCACAAGGCCCACGTATCATCAATTCCTTCACATCATTGTAATATTCAGGCTCAGATTGCTCGTCTGGAATCTCTGCCGATATTATCTCATTAATGTCTGAGATCGGAAGAGGTGTCTTTCTTTCTGTGCTGCCCATGTTTTTGGAACTCTACAGTTAAACAACTACACAACTAGGGAAAAAAACTAATCAGTAAATACATAATAAGAAAAAAACACACTTGTAAACCATGTATTAACAAAAAATATGCTGAATACTACTACTTTGATTTAAATTCAATTTAATATTAGGCCGTACCTACTTTGACTTCACCAAATAACTTGTTTTGCTTCAAATATCTAATAAGCTGATCTAGCTTAATTTTGAATATTCTATAGACGATATCGGTCTCAGACGTACGCTCTTCCGATCTCCCCAACGAGACAAACAATCTCAGGCCTCTCTAGATTACATGTAAAGGCGATGAATAACTACAGATTTCCAACCCACCTACAAATAGACAACGCATTTTGGTAATTTTAAAGCATGTTGCAAGCACTCCCTGTAAATGAATTAGGCAATACAATTAGCTATCCTAACTTTGCTGCATTCATCTCACCACAACCAATTGCATCAGCCAATCCACTATACAATTCGCTTCTCAACTCCTTTTGATGATATCTAATATATGGCAGGCGTGCTGACTCAATCATCGTATAGCCATCAACCATAAACTGTTGGAATAACTGTCTCGATCTTAGTATATATGGCGACTTTTTCTTTCTCTCTTGCAACCTATATGAAAAGAACTCTTTCATGTTAACACACTTCCTACCTCTGGATGTCATTTGCAATGCTCTCGTGAGGTAAACGTCCTCTCTAAAGCCATCATGTCCAAATGGAAATAACAGGGGATATTGTATGCCAAGAAAAGAAGGATTCGACTCATACATGAATTGAAAATCCGCAAACTTGATTTGAATGACAACATCTCTCTCTCTTTTATTCAGGTTGAAGTCCCTTTTAATAAGTGCCGCAACTTCATGAACACTTGGAGTATTGTACGTGCGCCCATCTAAATCCCTCTTCTCAATAAGCTTCATTTTCAGGTGTCTAGAGTTACTCTCATTGAATCTATCCCTGACCATTCTAAAGGACTGAGCATGTACATTATAGGGGTTAAGCATATCCTTAAGATCAGAAACAACTGTATCGTGTAAGGAGGTGCCGTCAGCAAACCTAGATAAATAAGACATCACATATTATTAAACATTTAAAACCAAATCAAGATAAACATTGAAACTACATAAAATTATTGCCACTTGAGATTAACCTGACAGATGCAATTCTCTGTGCAGTTTCTTCATCTGGTTTTGATAAGTAAATTTGTAATAATTTAGGTTGCTTCCCATCATCTAGTAGTAGGCTGCCAATCCCATGGTAATTTTACCCATTCAATCTGAATATAGGGGGTGTTCTACCAGTGTTTATATCATTATATCCTTATTTATCTTTCCACCTATTGAAGTGAACGCAAACAAGGAATTGTACGACCGAATGTTTTCAAGAAAGAGCCTACTCCTTTCATCCGATCCAAATATAAAATGATTCAGAACTTAGGAGGTTCTTTCCCGATGGATCTCCAAGGTCCGCATAAGCTGAATTTTTTTTTAAAATAATAAGGATAACATGGCAAATATAATAACTTGACGATGAAAGAATTAATAACTAGTTTAAATTGAATAGGCATTGGGTGTTAATAGCAAAAAAATATGTCTTTAAATAGTAATGTTGAAATCATATGTACCTTTTGTCAAACATCCAGTATATTTAGTGTCTTTCTCTGTTAAAAACGGTTGGCATAAAGTAGAGTAAATAACGGTATGATCAATATTGTTTGCATATGATAATAGAAATGTAAAATGATTATCTTAAATAATTGCATATGACAGTTTGCATACCATCATAAATGGTATAATTATCCTCACCTTTAGAAAAATCATCAAATATCTCCTCAAATCGAATAACTGAAAAAATTGAAACACACATTGAACAATGAATTATGATTACCACATTAGTCTGGAAAAAGCACTTCAATGATTGTTTAATTAAACGCAATGTGTGTCTCACCATCATTAGAAGCTTCAATGCCATTATATGCGGCGGATACGTTGCTAGGCCTAGGAAGATCTGTCAAATTTTCAAAAATACTTGACATCTAGCCATGATCATTACTATCTTTGTCTAGAGTTTCATCACAATGATAACCACATGTATTCCTTGAATTTGGCATTTCAATGTCTTCAGTCATTGAGGATGTCCTTGCATTGAATACTGCAAAGATATAGTAAAAATTTAAGACCAAGTGAGTCAATAAAAAGTTATAAAGTTAGTAGAGTCTTTAACTTAGAACATGCTGACATCAGTAAAAGGACTTCTATGACCACTTGACTGTCCGTGATCATGTAGCGATCCATTAGTCAAATTCAAAGAACCACTCATATGTTCATTAATTCCAGGCCTCTTGCCATTGGAAAGATTTCTACAATCCATGCTTGATGGATTGTTATTTTCATCTAACTACTGTCGACTTCTACAAGATATGTATTCTTCAAATGCTGAACATATGATGAGCTCTATAATAAACATGACATGTTGAATAAATATAACAAAGTTTAATTGGACCGAAAAAATTATATATTGAACAACAGTAAAAAAAAAAGAGAAAGGAAAATAAAAAGAAAAATAAAGAACAAAAGGGTAAAAGGTAACAAAACATAAACATGGAAAAAGTTCCATAAATCCAAACATGTTAGACACTATCAAACCGAACGTCATATGAATTGTATTAATTTTTAAATGAAAGAAAATTAAGAAAAAATATTAGTATTGCAAACGTAAGCGATATACTTTTGCAATTAACAAAAAATGAAAAATTTATATCTTATTAAATGAATGAAGTTGATATATATATATATATGTATATATTACCTCAATAATGAATAACATATTCAAATTTATTGAAGAATATAACAACAGCTGATGTAGTCTAGTAATTCATACCAAGTATGATAAATACACATAACACAGTTTAAAAATTTTAATTACACATCCCAGCTTGAGAAAATTTCATTGTGCTCATATTTTCAACATAATTTGATTCAAATAATGTAATTTGACATATCAATGGATATTTTAATATCGTATTGTAATAGTTGACATGGATGAACAGATAAATAAATATATTTAGAAGTGCTAAAATTTATGGCACAGAGAAATAAAATAAGTTTGGTTCGTAAATATTAAATAGCACCTAAAACACAATGAAAAAAAAAATAAAACTTTGACAATGTTCTCAAGCCATGACATTAGATATTTCTCAACATATTCAAGGATTGAATATGTACTCGGAATTGCTTATAAAACATAATGTATAAAATGCTATAACACGTTCATTAAATATACGCTATACAATTATGGTGCAAAAAACTAATAAACAAAATAAAAACAAACTGCCTAGACTTATATGCATGAAAGGAAGTGCAAAACGATAGATTGTTCATATGCTGCTAAATAACATTTATTTATGACTTCTTATGAGATTACATAGAAACTGCCATAGCATTTGCCTTTGAATAAGATTCTGCAATCACGGTATGAAGAGTTGGGGGAAAAAAGAAAAGGAAAAAAACACTGATATATACAGCCAATTCCTAAAAAAAGGGAAAAAATATACAGACATGCATGGACTGAAATCAAAAAAGGTTGGACATGGACTGAAATCAAAAAAGGAAGAAGATATACATGCATGGATTGAAATAAAAAATGGGATAGGTTACCCGGTATTATCCTTCGACAGAAGCAAGATGGCTAGCATAGGACTGATGCAGGCGTTAAAGACGACGGAAATGAATCACTCGAAGAATAATAGTGGGTGGTAGGATGATTCCCGGAGGAAATTGTGGTCGCTGGGTCGTCAAGTCAACAAAGGTCAACAGTCAATGACGGTCAACGGTTGAAGGACCTTAAAGGCAAGCCCTATGCGCCGTATTAAGTCTGATGACCTAAATATCCCGATGACCAGAGGACCTCAAAACCTGGCCTTATTCAGTAATTCAAGGAATTAGTCGTTGCCCTATGTTCCGCATCTTGGCCTTTAGGTCTCCAGATCGCTGCGCTTTTGAGGTCGTGAGGTCCTGCCCCTCAAAGGTGCCAGCTTGCAAACCCATGTGTAAAGCCTTATCACTTACGGTTGATGCGACTCCAATATTAAATGCAGTTACCTTCCCTATGCAGAGTTCAGACAGCCATCGGTCAACGAGTGAAGGCTAAGCCTCGGTTGATTTGACCTATATGTCACCCCTATGGGCCCGGCATTAAATGCATGTAATTATTACTCCCATGTAACTATATGCTATAAATAGAGGTAAATGAAACTGAGAAAGGGTTTGACACCCTATATTCATTCTTCTTGTCTTTAGCACATTTACTCTCTTCCATTTATTACAAGCATTCTCCAACCTTTCACATTTATTGCTTATATCAATTCAGATACAAATTTCCTGCATAAACAAATCTTATTTGTTGAGTCAAAGGCCTATTTTGATGTCAACAAATTGGCGCCGTCTTTGGGAAACTATACAAAAAGCTTTGCAAATATTAGTCTCTGGTAAGAAAAACCAACCCCTGGCGAAAAAAGATGAGTAGAAGATGCTCCAAGAGTCAAAGAACAGGAAGCAGTGATGTCAGACTACCTCCTGGGTTCTGAAAGAACTGGAGTCCAGCAGGTGCCGACCCCTCATGGCCGGCCACGAAATCAGAAACAGAAAACCTCCAGCGACAGTTTGAGGCCCTCGCTAAAGACGTTTGGCGATTGCAGCAAAAAAACCCACTGGTCTCCCAGCGAAACACGACGGAATCATCCTATAGTGACTCCTTCTAGCGTGCTGAAAACATAGAAAGATCCCCATTAAGGATAAATCCTTTAGGGGAACATATAAGGAGAACGCTGATTTTCACTCCGATGCAAAACTCCGGTCAGCTAGCCTTTAGCACGCGAGCTATGCCAGCTCTCTCTCTAGAAATGCTGTAGAGAGTGCTGTTTCACGAGATTGGGACCACAGCCTCAACGAGGTCCAGAAGGCCGAGATCTCCAGAAACTCTGTAACCAAGTAAACGTAGACAGAGGAGGAGAAGCCCCAACACCTACTCCGCACTATAGTCATGTGTTGAGCTCACCTCCAAGAACCTTTCGAGGCCGACAGTCAGCTTCTTAGTGAACCCACGAGCTGGATGAGCAGTGGAAATGATTAAGTGATCTCAAGCAGAAATAGTTTGGAGGAAAAGGAGCTTACGATCAACAAAAAATATTGTAAATATCAATCTAAATGCTGTAAATATCATAGGGCCATAGGGTACGACACAAACAACTATAGGCATATAAGGCGAGAGATTGAATGACTAATTGGAGAAGGATACTTGGGTGACTTCTTAGCGAATCACCAAGGGCAGGACAGACAAGCTTGTCCCCTAGAACTGACCTCCAGCAGAGATCCACAAGCTCAGTAGCGAAGACCTCGGTGTGGAGGGTTCTAAGAGACAAAGGTGAGGTCTCGTGCGAGAAGCCCAGATTTTCTATCACTCACCCAAGACACAAGTCTCTTCCCCTCAAACAAGTTTTTTCTCCCATTGCTACGGAGATGCCTGTGGTCCACTAGACCCCACGTGAGCTCCTTGATTATTACCATACCAGTACCGGGAAATAAAATCCGTAGATCCTTGGTGGACAACGACAGCTCAATAAACATAATCTTCTAGAGGACATTCTAATAGATAAAGATAGACCCGAAAAGCTTAAGACCTAACAGAACTAGGCTACGGGGTTTTACTAGAAATTTTGTGGAAGCTAAGGGTCAGATCACACTCCCTGTTAATCTGGGCGAATGATCCTACAAGTGGATAATCATGGCAGATTTCATCATTATGGATGTGCCCTCAAGCCATAACGCTATGCTCGGACGGACAATCCTGTATGAGCTTAGGGCTGTAACCTCAATTTTTCGTTGTACCATAGAGTCTCCCACCAACCGAGGAACTGTCATCATACGGGGCGACCAACATGCCTCGCAAGAACGTAGCTCAAACTATGCCGCAAACATAGTGCCCTCATCAGATATTCATACCCTTGACCCTAGGGTTGAGGATGCAAGGGCGCAAGCTCGCCTTGGTGATGAACTCGAGATCATAGAGCTAAATGACGCTAGACCAGAGTTAGAGCTCAAAATCGGGGCAGAGTTAAAAGAACCAATGAAGAATCGACTCGTTCAGTTCTTGAAACAAAACCTAGATGCCTTCACATGGGTTCACGAGGACATGGAGGGGATAGATAATAAACATGCTTACCATATGCTCAACATTGATCCGAAGGCTAAGCATGTGAAGCAGAAGAGATGACCCCTAAATGGCAAAAAATATGAGGCCTTGGATAGGGAAGTGGACAAGCTACTACGAAACAAATTCATAAAGGAAATCCTATACCCAATGGGTAGCTAATCCCGTTCTTGTAAAAAAGAGCAATGGGAGCTAGAGTATTTGTATTGATTTCACTAACCTAAATAAAGCCTGTCCTAAAGATAGCTTCCCCTTGTCGAGGGTTGATTAGATGGTCGATGCACCCCTGGCCACGAACTGTTCAACTTCAGAGACACTTACTCCAGCTACCATCAAATCCCCATGCACCCGAGCGACGAGGAACACACCTTAATTATAACCAACAGAGGGATTTATTCTACAAGATGATACCCTTGGGATTGAAGAACACTGGGGCAACTTATCAACAATTGGTAAATTCTATGTTCAAGGATCAATTCAGGAAAACTATGGAAGTCTACATTGACGACATGCTTGTAAAAAGCCTCTAAGCCGAGCTGCATAGCGAGGACCTCTCCAAAATGTTCCAGGTCCCCAAAGGCTACAAGATGAAGCTCAATCCCAAGACATACTCCTTCGGTGTAGCTTTTAGAAAATTTCTGGGATGCATGGCCAATCAGAGAAAAATTAAAGTAAACCCAGAGAAAGTCCAAGCTACCCTGGATATGGAAGCTCTAAAGTCAGTAAAAGAAGTTCATCACTTGATAGGGCGAGTTGCCGTGCTGAGCCTCTTCATGTCATGATCGATAGATAAGTGTAAACCTTTCTTCGAGGCCACCAACAAGTCAAGGGAATTTGCATGGACGAAGAAGTGTCAGGTCGCCTTCACTGAACTGAAGGAACACCTTTCTTCTCCTCTTCTATTGTCCAAACTATTGCATAGTGAGACGCTTTCTTTGTACTTAGCCATTTCAAAATTGTCAACCAGCACAGTCTTGGTCAGGGCGAAAGGGTTGACTGAGCTCCTAGTTTACTACATGAGCCATGCTCTGTATGATGCTAAACTCAGATACCGTCCTATGGAGAAGCTCTTATATGCTCCTGTAATCGCCTCAAAGAAGATCTGACCTTACTTTCTTGAGCACACGATTGACATCTTGACCAGCGCTCCTTTGAGGTAAGTGCTCCAAAAGCTTGACCTGTCAGGTTGCTCGGCCAATATGGCATTAACTATAAGCCAAGGACGGCCATCAATGGCCAAGCCCTAGCCGGTTTCATAGCTGAGCTCACGCCCTCCAAAACCAATCTCAGTAGCCCAGAGCCTTTAACCTGGGAGTTGTACACTGATGGGTCTTCCACTAGTTATGCTTCTGGAGCTGGAATTGTCCTTGTCAATCTCTCTGGGAGCTACCATTGCCAAGCCATCAGATTTGGCTTCAATGCAACTAATAACGAGGTTCAATATGAAGCAGTTTTGGCTGGGGTCAGCATGGCAAAATCAATGGGCATCAAAAGACTGATTATCAAGAGTGACACTTAGCTCATCATGAACCAGATGAGTAGAGTTTACGAGGTACGAGGCGAGAAACTCTCCTTATACCAAAACAAGCTGATGGAAAAACTGAAAGATCTAGATCAATTTTAAATTATACAAATCCTAGGAGTTGAAAATAGCCATGCCAATGCCTTGGCTAAGCTCGCGACTAGCAAGGGGGCAGGAGAACTCAACAACATCCCAATTGAGGAGCTAGTGACCTCATCCATTGACAAAATAGGGACAGCAACTGGATGGACCCTATCATCCAGTTCTTAAAGAAGTGAGTAGCCCCCCCAAGTGCGGAGGCCAAGAAGCTCAGAAACCAGGCCGCTAGATTCTCACTAATCGATGGGCATCTGTAGAAAAGAATCTTTGTCGGGCCACTGTTAGGATGCCTTTCCCCCAATGAAGCACGAGCTATATTAGAGGTAGTACACTTTGGAGTTTGTGACAACCACTCAGGCGGGCAAGCCCTCGCGCATAAAATCTAAGGCAAGGGTATTTTTGGCCAAGAATTAGGAAAGACGCTATCGACTTCCTCAAGGCCTGTGATAAGTGCCAAAGTTTGGCCTCTCTCATCAAGAGCCCGCCCGAAGAGCTGACTTCAGTTATAGGACCATGGCCCTTCGCCAAGTGAGGCGTGGATTTTATTGGTCCAATCCCAAAAGGCAAAGGAGGAACCTAGTTTGCTATAGCCTTGGAATACTTCATGAAATGGGTAGAAGCTGAAGCCCTAATCACTATCACAGAGTAGAAAATAATAAGCTTTATCTAGAAGAGTTAGGCGTGAAAAAATTCTAATCTACCCTCCGCCATCCACAGGCTAACGGATAGGTTATAGCCATCAATAAAATTATCAAACAGAATTTGAAAAGTTGTTTGGAAGCTCTAGAAGGAAATTAGGCTGAGGAGCTCCCTATAGTTCTATGGTCCAATTGAATGACTTGTCAAATTGTAACCGGTGAAACTCCTTTCTCCCTCACATACAGAGCCGAAGCTATGATGCCAGTTGAGTTGGAAGTCTTTACTTCTAGGGTAATGCATTTCAACGAGACAAGAAATGACGAGCTTCTTGCCAATGAGCTTGACCTTATTGCCTAAAAGAGAGAACTGGCCGAATTCAGAAATGCGTGCGCAAGCAAAAGTGTGCTAGGTTCTACAACACCAAGGTCAAAGTGTGCAGGTTTGAAGTAGGAGACCTATTCCTCTATAAGGTCTTCTTCTCCACTAAAGAGCCAGCCTCAGGGACCTTGGGACCAACCTGGGAAGGCCCTTATTGTGTCAGATGAATCTTATTAAACAGGGCCTACGAGCTCAAAGATATGCAAGGGATTGAGTTGATGTACCCTTGGAACGCAGAGCACTTGAAGAAATACTATCAATAGCCGGGTATCAACTCTAAATTTTCATATTATCTCCAAAACCTTGTGTCATAACTGTCAAGTCATGGTTGGCAAATTAATATACCTACGCGAGCTCAAAATTTCCAGACCATGATTTTGCGACCTAACAGTTAACGATATTTTAAATGACGGATGTTTATTTAGTTTGTTAAAGAACACAAATATCTACTTCATTATAGCCTTACATAAGACAAATCTGTAACGACTGAGTAAAGGTTACGCGACTAAGGTTGGAACAAGCTTCTAGCTAGCAACCTCAAACTTGTCTAAAAAGATTTGTCTTATTGGCTCAAAACCATGACTAAAATAAGCTTTTAGTCTACGACCCCGTACTCAGGTGAATGGTTTCATGATTGAAGCCAGGGTAAGCTTCTGGCTAGTGACCCAACACTTGCAATAACAGGCACAAGATGGTCGTGCAATCAAGGCTAGAACAAGCTTCTAGCTAACGGCCTCACGGTTATACAAATCCGCCAATGTGTACACGGCCTAAACTAGAACGAGCTTATGGTTAGGCATCCTAACATTTTAGTTCTAGAATTCTTTTAAATCTTTGAACACGGGTGAGAACGACCTTCTCGCTAAAATAATTGCAACTAGTGACAAAGTTATTTAAACAAGCAAACAATTTGAAAATTTTCATTTTATTCATGGGAAAATAAGAGAGAAGTGCAAAATATAAAGGGCGGAATTGGGGCTTCAGGCCTGATCCTCTGGAGTAGGGCAGAGTTTTGGCATTGATGTCTAAAAATTGGGGCTTCTAGCCACAATCTTGCTTAAGCTTGGCTATTTGCTCCTTGAGGAAGGGGAGGTCATACTCAGGTCGGACCTTTTCAACCTCACCGACAATCTCCTTGGTCATCTTCTAATATAGCCCAGCTGTTGCTTGCTCGTACTCCTCCGAGTCCTTGTATTTAGCGACCGCTTCTTTATATCCGATCAGCTCTTCAGATAAGACCCAAATCTCTGCTTTCCTTAGAGCCTGCTGGTGACTCGAACTCTCGGTCGCCTGTGTATTCTCCAGATCTTCAATCTTCTTCCTGGAGGCTTCAAACTCGTTCCTCAACTAAGCAGCCTCGTCTTTAGAAACAGCAGATCCTGCTCCTTTTCTTTCAAGGCAAGTCTGACCTCCTCTTTAGCCTGGGTAGCCTGGCTTGCTTCCTCCGTCACCTTCTTCATGTCGTTAATGACCCCGTGTACGCGAACAGATGCATGCTGGTCCAGAACGGTCAAACGAGCTCGTATAGCCGTGCTTGCTTGAAGGATTTTAGAGAGTGACATGGAAGTGGCATATTTTGCCATTTCTTTGAACAGCCCCAGGCCACATCACTCATAGCATCAGTAAGGTTCCCAGGTAGTCCCTCTAGAGCTAACTTGAATGGCCTCTTAGTAAGATTGAAGCTGAGCAGAGCCTTGGGCCTTCTGTTTTTCAACTTCTCCATAGCTGCCCTATGATTTTGATGGACCGGGAGGAACAAATCATCGGCTAGCAGGTCAAAAGTCCCCTTATCCTATGTAGATAGCTCCTCTCTGACTGACACAGGAACCCGGGCCAAAGAGCTAGACGAGGAGCCAAGAGGAGTGGGGTCGCGGGCAACCTATTGACATTTTACAGGAGGTTGGTGATCACAAGGTGCCTAGTGGGTGAGACCTTCTTGCCCACTACTTTCTCCCAGAGAGTTCGGAAGAGCTTTCTTCTGTACGGCCGCAGTCACCTGGTCAGCAGACCTCATCTCTTGAGCTTCCTCCCTCTGCTCCCAAACAACTTGCTTCTGGCCCCTAGA